>PVKV010030765.1:0-21869 GCA_004027835.1 Alouatta palliata
TATTTCAGTTATAGATTACTGAATGTTTCTGCTTTTAAAGAATAAGTGAGCACTCCTACCCACTTTCCCACCTCCTCTTCCCCTGTTAAAATAATGGTTTTATCGTTTTTAATATTGCCAAGTTTATTTGCATTGGATTTAGTGCCCTTAATTTATCACAAGTGTTTAGTGTTAGTTCTGTGCTTGATTTGCTTCAGCGGTCCTTACTGCAGCCACTTTTATTCAGTTTATCTTTCTCGAACTTTTCATTTTGATTTGCCTTTTGGCTGGCCAGATTTTATCCAAAAATGATTGTTGCAAGGAGGGCCCACAGTACTGTGATTTTAATTTCTTGCATCCTAGATTGCCAGTCTACTTCCTTGCGTCACCTGCTTTAAGTTTACGTACCTTAAATCAAAGTATCCGATCTTCAAGGTATTCTTGTATTCCTTCTGCCCCCTAGTTCCCACCACTTCCTTTTGGAGTACTGTGTTTTCCAATATGTACGGATTTTCCCACAGGCCTATTTTACAACTGTCACCTTGGAAATTCTCTTTCTTCCTCTGCTGATTTGAAGCTGTATTTCCTAGATCACGTATGTTCGTTTTTCTTGTACAGGCATAACTCCAAGATATTGCAAGTTAGTTCCAGACCACTACAATAAAGCGAACGTTGCAATAAAGCAAGTCACGTAGTCGATGTAAAAGTTATGCTTACTTTTACTTCAGTCTATTAAGTGTTCAAAACTTGTGCATTCCTTAATTAAAAATACTTCATTGTTAAAAAAAAATACTACCAAGTATCTGAGCTTTCGGTGACTTGTAACCATTTTGCTGGTGGAAGGTCTGGCTTTGATGTTGATGTTTGCTGACTGATGAAGGTGGCGGTTGAAGGTTCAAGTGGCTATGCCAATTTTTTAAAATAAGAGAACAATGAAGTTTGCCACATCAGTGGATTCTTTCTTTCATCAAAGATTTTTCTGTAGTATGCAATCATGTTTGATAACATTGTATGCACAGTAGAGCTTTCAAAAGTAGAGTCAATTCCCTCATACTCTGCTGCTGCTTTATCAAATAAGTTTATGTCATATTCTAAATCCCTTTTAATTTTAACAATGTCCGCAATATCTTCACCAGGAGTAGATTCTATCTCAGGGAACCACTTTTTTTGCTCATCCATGAGAAACAACTCCTATCTGTTCAAGTTTGTTAATGAGATTGTAGCAATTCCGTCACATCTTCAGGCTCCCCTTTTAATTCTAGTCCTCTAGCTATTTCTACCTTATCTGCAGTTATTTCCTCCATTGAAGTCTTGAACCTCTCAAAGTTATCTATGAGGGCTGGAACAATCTTCTAAACTTCTATTAATACTGATATTTTGGTCTCCTCCCGTGAATCATGAATGTTCTTTTTGGCATCTAGAATGATAAATCCTTTCCAGAAGGTTTTCAATTTACGTTGCTCAGATCCATCATAGGAGTCACTATCTATGGCAGCTATAGCCTAACAAAATGTATTTCTGAAGTCAAAATATCTTCTTGATCCATGGGCTACAGAATGGATGTTGTGTTAACAGGCATGAGAACACTAATCTCTTTGTATGTCTCCATCATAGTTCTTGTGTGACCAGGTGCATTGTCAGTGAGCATTAATTTTTTGTTTGTTTGAGATGGAGTCTTACTCTGTCATCACCCAGGATGAGGTGTGATCTCGGCTCACTGCAACCTCCACCTCCTGGGTTCAGGCGATTCTCCTGTCTCAGCCTCCTGAGTAGCTGGGATTACAGGCATGAGCCAACATGCCTGGCTCATTTTTATATTTTCAGTAGAGACGGGGTTTTACCATGTTGGCCAGGCTGCTCTTGAACTCCTGACCTCAAGTGATCCACCTGTCTTGCCCTCCCAAAGTGCTAGGATTAAAGGTGTGAGCCACCACAGCTGGCCAATGAGCAGTAATATTTTGAGAGGAATTCCTTTTTTCTGAGCAGCTGGAATCAACAGTGGGTTTAAAATGTTCAGTAAACCATGTGGTAAATAGATGTGTCATCTGGGTTTTTTTGTTCTATTTATAGAGCACGGGCAGAACAGATTTAGCATCATTCTGAAGGGCCACAGGATTTTCGGAATAGTAAAGAGTGTAGGCTTTAACTTAAAGTCACTGGCTGCATTCGCCCCTACTAAAGAGTCAACCTGTCCTTTGAAGCTATGAAGCCAGGCATCAGCTTCTCCTAGTGAGCTGTAAAAGTCATAAATGGCATCTTCTTTTGCTCTATGGCCGTTTCATCTACATTGAGAATGTTGTTTGGTGTAGCCACCTTTATCCATGATCTTAGCTAGACTTTCTAGAACTTGCTACCTCACTTTGTACTTTTGTGTTGTGGAGATGGTTTCTTTCCTTAAACATCATGAACCCACCTTTGCTAGTTTTAAACTTTTTTTTTCTGCAGCTTCCTCACCTTTCTCAGCCTTCACAGAATGGAAGAAAGTTAAGGGCCTTGCCCTGAATTAGGCTTTAGCTTACAGGAATGTTGTGGGTGATTTAATCTTTTATCTGGACCACTAAATCTTTTTTTTTTTTTTTTTTTTTTTTTGAGACAGAATCTCACTCAGTCACCAGGCGCCAGGCTGGAGTGCAGTGGTGCGACCTCGGCTCACTGCAACCTCCGCGCCCGGGTTCAAGCAATTCTCCTGCCTCAGCCTCCCGAGTAGCTGGGACTACAGGCGCACGCCACCATGCCCAGCTAATTTTTTTTGTATTTTTAGTAGAGACAGGGTTTCACCATGTTGACCAGAATGGTCTCGATCTCTTGACCTCGTCATCCGCCTGCCTCGGCCTCCCAAAGTGCTGGGATTACAGGCATGAGCCACCGCGCCCGGCCCAGACCACTAAATCTTCTAACAGGACCACTAAGCCTCCAGAATTGGGACTTAGCCCTGGAGGGTTCTTGGCTTCACCCAGGAAAGAATTTAAGCGTGGGCCAGTGGTGTTAGACAGCAACTTTTATTGAAGTGGACGTGTGCAGCAGCAGTGAGGTACTGCTCTTTGTGGAGCAGGGATGCTTGAAATAGTGTGCCCAGAGCAGCAGCTCAGAGGCAGTTCTGCAGTCATATTTATACCCACTTTTAATTATACATATACTTAGGGTCAGATTATGCAGTAATTTCTAAAACAAGGGTGGTAACTTCAGGGTCATTGGGTTGTTGCCATGGACAGGAGTGATAACTTCTGCTTATTTATTTATTTATTTTTGAGACAGAGTCCTGCTCTGTCACCCAGACTTGGCTCACTGCAACTTTTGCCTCCCAGGCTCAAGCCTGTGCCTCAGCACCCCAAGTAGCTGGGAATTACAGGTGCATGCCACCACACCCAGCTAGTTTTTGTATTTTTAGTAGACATGGGTTTTGCTATGTGGGCCAGGCTGGTCTCGAACTCCTGGCCTCAAGTGATCTGTTAGCCTTGCCCTCCCAATTGGGATTATAGGTGTGAGCCACCACACCGGGTTCAAAGGGGTGATCATTCTGGGTGTTGCCATGGCAGTGGTAAACTGACATGGCATACTGGTGAGCATGTCTTATGGAAAGCTGCTTCCCCTCCATCCCTGCTTTAGCTAGTCCTCAATTTGTTCTGGTGTCTGAGCCCAGCCTTTGAGTCTAGACCCACCTCCTGTCTCACCTCCTTATCAGCAATAAGGCTATTTTCCTTTCTTATCATTTGCGTGTTCAAGGAAGTAGCACTTTTTATTTCTTTCCATATATTAAATAAGGAGAAAAAAGTAAAGAAAGCAAAAAAAGAGAATAATGGCACTGTAGTACTTTACATATACAGACATGTGGCACCATCTACTGGATCAGAGTAAATGAATAAAATCAGTAAAGTGTGGTTTTTCCACTGGTAAATGTGTGGACCACTGAATATCAAAGTTTCTTAAAGTATTGGTTTAGCCAATTCTTTTGATTTTTAGGACTATTTTACTTATAGGTGAGAATACTTTGATATAAGGACTCTTCTTCTTTGCCTTGGGTTCTAGGAAATGGTCATGGAAAATTGTTAGCTTTTATTTCATGTCACTCATCTTCAGGAATTAGACACACACATACCCACCTTCCTACACATTCCACTGTACCCAACTTAATTATATGATAATTCTTTTATATATCATTAAAAATATTAAGTAAATTACATAATATTTTTTTGCAAGGCAGTGTTTGTCATGGACAAAAACAAATTGTGAATGTGTATTTCCCAGAAAAGGATATTGAAAGTCTATAATTAGAGAGGTCTTTACTGTTTTCCTCTGCATTAGAAATTTTTTTAATATAGTTATGTCCCCCTGTTATGAGGATAAATAAATCCGTAAGAATGATCCATTCATTAATTCATTAATTCAGTGAGTATTAAGAGGTTACTATGTGCCAGGAACAATGATGAAAACACTGAAAAAAGTAACAGTGATTTTAGAAATATTGCATGATATTTGGCTGTGAAGTCAGTGCCCCTTAATTACATCGATCTCTTTCCTTAACAGTGCTCAGCAGAACAGCCAACAATCTGATACAGCCTTGTGAAATGTACTTGTTTAAACATTTTTATAGATACTGGTCAAGACAATCATCAATAAAAAACCATTTTTTGTAGATAAGGAAATTGTGAAACAGGACAATTAGAGGACCCCTCCCACATTTTCCCTATGAGACTTATTTCATTATTCAAGTCATTATCTCCTTCATTATCCGTTGTGATAGAATGCGTTTCCTCAGGAGGTAGTGAGTATCTAATCAGTGGAAGCGTGAAAGCACCACGTGTTGCTGATGTACATTTTGTAGTTGGGGCAATCTTGGAGGTTTCTTCTAATTCTGAGGTTACAGAAATGCTCTGAATCTGGTCATGTGCAATGATATTAAGAATTAATTACATAAAAGAAGATCTGAACAAATGGAGACATACATTTATTTCTGGGTAGGAAAATAATTTCAGTTCTTAAATTATTCTGTATATTCAAGAAAATTTCTATGAAAATGCCTAGGGCCCCTTTTAAAATAAACTTGACAACTTGATTTCAAAGTTCATTTGCAAGTAAAAGTGTTTGATACTAGACAGAATAGTTGTGATGGTGGTAATAGTGCATTTTGCCCTACCATACTAAAAAGCCATGCTACTTAAAACAGTGTGGCACTTTTGTAACAATAAATAAATCAGTTAAACATGAGACATCAAGAAGCAAATCTTTGCATATATGAGAATTTAATATAAAAAGGATGCATTTCCAACCAAAGGAGGGAGATAAACTAATAAGTGGTCTATTGCTGTTTGTTTTGAAAAAAGAGTTATGGATCTGCTTCCTCTCACACACAAACATACATTTTATGTTGTGTGTGTGTGTGTGTGTGTGTGTGTGTAGTTCTTGTCTTTTTTGTCCTGAATTATCTGTTTCTTCTGGGATCTTGTTTATTTTGGCATCCTTCTTCACATGATATAAGTTTTCAATAAATATCTGGTGATTGCTACATGCCCCTATATATTTAAGGAAGAAGCTATAAAATGTTTCTTGGTAACTCTATGCAGAAGGGCTTTTTAACTTGGGGAGAGTTAATTATTATGCTTTCATTCAAAAGTCAGAAGTTTGCTCTGGGACATTATGCAGTTATAAATGGCGTAATGGATGAAGCAAATAAAAGTCATAAAGCTGTATGCACCAAACACAACAGCTAATTACATAAAGGCAAGAGCTATTATAAATGCAAGTAGACTTTGACAAAAGCACAGTTACAGTGAGCTGTTTCATTAATGAGTGCCTCAGAATTGGACAACTCTACTAGACAAAAATAAGGATACAAGGGATGTGATAATAAAAACAAACACACAGAGACATTTATCTCTTAAATAGAGAATATATACCTTAAAAAACCCATAAAACATTTACAAGAGTGGATCAGGTACTAGACCAAAACAAAAATCTTAATGCATTAAAAGTGAACGGTGAAACTTGGAAGCATTATGCTAAGTGAATAAGCCAGAAACAAAAGGCCAAATATTGCATGATTGCACTTATATGAGGTACCTAGAGTAGTAGTCAAATTCATAAAGATGGAAAGTAGAATGGTGGTTGCCAGGGGCTGAGAGGAGCAGGGAATGGGGAGTTAGTGCTTTATGTGTATAGAGGTTCAGGGAAGATGAAAGCATTCTGTAGGTGGATTGGTGGTGATGGTTGTATAACAATGTGAATGTACTTAATGCCGCTGAACTTTGACATAGCAGTGGTTAAAATGGAAAATTTTGTTGACTCTTTTACCAGCATTAAAAAATTATAATCCCTAAAATGCTATACAGACAGACATTTTATAAGTCACAGTATTTGATAATAAGCCAATAGAATTTATAATATTTAGAAATTATTTTTAAAAAATTATTAAATAATTTAAAATGATCATATTAAATACTTAGGCATATTTCTGAGAAATATTCTTGGGTGGCCGTTATATAAAAAATAAATTGAAAAGGAAAAATTAAAAAAAAAAAAGAAAAGAAAAGGAAAAATTACCTTTTAGAAAACAATAAAAAGGGACGGCTTCATGCCCAGATCCATGGGAAACAGCAAAAATTTTATTTAATGAAAACATATAGCCTTAAATGCTTTTTTAATTCAATCATTAAGACGAAAAGTAAATCTAAGATTTCTATTCCGTGTAATATGGTGCTAATTTTCCCATAGTCATTGCCAAATCACACTATTTTTTTACTATTTAAAGAATTAGTAGATTTTAGAAGTTCATGTGGATATTTAAAGAAACAACATGCTCTGTTCTGATTGTGTCCTCCCAAAATTCATATGGTGGTCCCAATCCTCAATGTGATGGTGTTTGGAGGTGAAGTCTTTGAGAAGTACATAGGTCATAGAGTTAGAACCCTCATGAATGGTGTTGGTGCCCTTTTAAGAAGAGACGAGAGAGAGATCTCTTTCTCTGCCATGTGAAGACACACCAAGAAGGCCTCCATCTGCAAATCAGAAGGAGAGCCCTCGCCAGTAAAAACATTAATTGGCACTGTGATCTTGGACTTTGTAGCCTTCAGAACTGTGAGGAATTTCTCATGAATCAAATTAAATTTTGTTTAAGCTACCTAGTCTGATATTTTTGTGATAGCAGCCCAAAATGACTAAGACACAAAGTAAATGAAAGTTTAATTTTCTTTGACTTTGGGTCCTTCATATGGTAAAACTTAATAGGACTTTGGTTAATTGTAACATTTATTATTTACAGTTGTCAAAACTGAAGGATGAAAGAGCAAGCTTGCAAGATAAGTTACATGAGTATGAAGAGCGAATTAATTCTATGACTTCTCACTTTAAAAATGTTAAACAAGAGCTCTCAATTACACAGGTACAGTAACTGAAATTTATGTTGATTATGTTATGTGTAGTCATGGAACATCTCACAGTGCATTTACATCTGTGATTTTTACAGTTATAATAGGAAACATTAACACAATTAAACTATTGTGAACAAAGCCTTGAACATGAAAGTAGATAGAAAAACGCTTAGAGGAACTAACTACTGCTCCAGTTTTAAACAAAAAATCAATCTATATGAAAGAAGAAATCATTCAAACCATCTGTGTTAGACAGCAGGTTATTTGAGAAGGGTACAGTGATGGTGGTGAGAAATAATGGCTATAAGCAAAAACAGAGCTAATATGATACATAATAAAATTTCTGTCTCCTTTTAAATTTTTCAGCACAACTCACTAGGGCCATTTTGAGTGGAGGCCAGTAGTTTACACATATAAGCGTTTTAGCATAGTTCAAGAATCGAAATTTGTAATAATAATCCTGAGATTAAAAAGTTAAATTATACTTAAGAGTCTTTATTTAGATAACTGGAAAACATAAGGCATCTTAGAAATGTTAGCATAAATATAATAAAAGTTAAAACTTGGCGTGATTAAATAAGCTTCTGTTTTGTAAATTATCTGTCCAGGTATAGAAACTCGCTCCCTGACGATGCCCAGCAAGCCAGGCAGCTCAGCAACAGCTTGGAAAGTTCTCTAACTTCTATCTCAAGCTAGTTTTTTTTTTTTTTTTTTTTTTTTTAAGTGCATCTGCTGTCTGAGAAGTAGTATGCAGTTGCAAAAAATGAACAGTGCCATATTTTGAAAAGCAATTTATAATAAATATATGTAGACAAGTAAGCATTTCATTGCTTACAAGTCCTATTAGAAATTTACAAATTTAATAAACTTAGCAAACTCAGAATTCTTGAATCTCAATGTGATGAGTAACTGATAAACTATTTGGAATGACACTTTTCCTTAAGTTATTAAACTACTGAGCTGGGGATTTGAGAGGCAGAGACTCTGTGGTTATACCTTATCATCATGAAACCTCAAATAAATAGAGTAATAGAGACAAAAGAATAGTAAGCTTCCAACAGTGGTAGCTTTAGTCCTGTAAAATTCATGCTGAGTGATAAGTTTGAAGCACTTTAAAATTAGTTAACACGTACTGTTTTATTACATCACACTGAACACAAAAGCATGATTATATGCTAACATATTCTAGGGAATATTTACAACCATTGGTGTTTAAATAATTATTTTAAAATACTGTTAATTGGAATGTGTATCTGTTCATTGGAATATGGGATCAATTCATGTAAAATATCTCATTTCTTAATTATTTATTAATTGATATTTCTTATTTGTAGATAATAAGTTTTAAGTGTAACCAAAACTTTGGTTTTCTTTAGTTTTCCTAGATCAACATAGTATCTGAAAACTATTGACAGTATTTTCTCCTAGCGCAGTTTGACTTTCTTACAGCTAGTGAGCAACACAGTCTAATGTAATATAGGTTTTAGAGTAGTGGAATTAATAATACTTAATGTAAGCAGTTTATTTTGTTTTAATCTAATGGATTATTATAAATATTTTAACTAAAATTTTCTGAAATCTTAAAAGCCTTTTTGTCTTGTATGTCCCTCTGCAGTCTTTTTGCAAAGCAAGGGAGCGTGAGACTGAAAGTGAAGAACATTTTAAGGCCATTGCTCAAAGAGAACTAGGACGAGTGAAACAAGAAATTCAGTGTCTGGAAAATGAGATGGCTTCAGTACTGGAAAAGAAAACTGACAAAGAAGTACATGTTGAAATATTACTTAAAATTCTGTTACTTACTTAAATTACTCAAAATTCTGCTTATTCTTCTGTCACCAAATGCGCATTGACTTTTTTTCTTCCTGTATGGGAAAGGCATACATTAGTTTCCTAGTGCTTACTTACATATGTTTTGGACAATGGAAGGCACATGGAGCTGTCATTTGAGTGAAACAATAATAGAATATTATAGTTTTCCCATTATTCATTCACCAGCTACTTATTGAGACTTACTGTATGCAAAGTATCATGCTTCTTACCTGTTGTAAAATACTAACCATGGTTTATATGTGTTACATTTTTAACAGCCACATTTAAAAAAATCACTTTTAGTTTTGAATTTCATTTAAAATGTTGACCTTTCATATTGATTTATCAGTTTTGTGACTCCAACATTAAACTACTTTAACCTATTACTCTCTTTTCTTCAGTTTATAGTTAATCGATTTGGGACCTCTTTCCAAATTCTGATTCTTCTCTTCACATGTGCATATACATATCAAATACATATACATATATATGTATACATACACATACATATTCTGTGATGTCATATTGTATATAATTACATACTAATTTGTTTATGTAGTATTCTCTGTTTCTTTGGGTCTAGATTTTTTAAATGACTAAATGTACAGAAATGTTTTTATCTCTTTTACTGTATTTACTTCAGTTAGAAGTGCTTCCAAAATTTGTCTCTAACAGTCTTCTTAGGGGCAAACGATATGATTGGAAATGGGGCTGAAGGACACTTGTCTTGGATTTGAGTTAGCATACCAAACATATTATTTTAACTTTGATTGCCTGTATATGTGGGGTGGCTTTGGTGGAATGATGAATGCAATTGCTGTGAGGGAGCTACCTTAAGGTTAAAGCCTTTCAAAGCAACCTCTGGCTCAACTACTGTTCTTGACTTTGGGTAGTCATTTCTCCTCTATTTTTCAATGAAAGAATTAAGATGTAACTATGATAGTTATATAATTAAAATATGGCACATTATAAACATCTGGAGGGCAGGGATAGGATTTCTTCTTTTTAAATTATGCTCCGTAGTATATAAAGGTATGTTTTATTTCAGTTTGTATAGTAAATAATGATTTGTAATCTCCTCTTCTCTCTCTCTCTCTCTCTCTTTGGAAATTAGAATGGCATATTTAAAGCCACTCAAAAACTGGATGGTTTGAAATGCCAATTAAACTGGGACCAGCAAGCGCTGGAGGCCTGGTTGGAAGAATCAGCTCGTAGAGATAGTGACGCTCTCACACTTCAGAAGTACGCACAACAAGATGATAATAAGATCAGGGTGAGAAATTGCAGACTGTAACTGTTAGGTTTTCTCTACATCTGTAGTATGTCAACCTGTTTACCTAAAGTTGTGCTTATGATTTTTAAGGCAGCAGTTCTTAAACTTCTGAGTCAGAAGCTTCTTAGAGAAACTAATAAAGCCAGATGTCTTCTCTGTAGAAAAAATGACTATACTCAAATACCCATAAAATACTGCTGACTGTTTTACACATTCTCTGATTCTCTCAGATTATTTGAGAATCCATGGACCACAGGTTAAAAATATCCTGATTTATAAGGATGCTCAAAAGCATTTCAGAAGAGAAAGTATTCTACTAAACTATTTTAATATGGTTTGGCTATTTTGCCTAAAATGTTTGAATATTACACGTAGTTTTTGCTGATTTGAGACTGCTATTGATTATAAGAATCACTTAAAATCTACTTATATCTGGTGATAAAGTTGGTATGAAACATGTTATTTTCTAGGAGATTTAATAACAAATCCATTGTCTTAAAACTTTCAAATAGCAAATTTTAACTTAATGTTTTTCTAATTTACTTTAAAAATATTAAAAGTCGTTTTAGAAACAATTGAGGTTTTTATGCTGCTATAGGCAAACACATTAGATTAGCTTTTGGGGGTTAAAAGATAAGGAAGATATTTATTATTTCATAGTTGTTTTAGATATTAAATGTATATGTATAGTGTAATACTATTTAATGTTAGATCTACTAATAACTTTTAAATTAATTGAATGAGAATTATAAATATCTTTGTATGTAATTCCATCATAGGCACTGACTCTGCAATTAGAGAGACTAACTTTGGAACGTAATCAGAAAAGAAAGATACTTGACAGTGAACTTACAGAGACTATAAGTGCACAGGTTAGTTTAAGGAAGATTTTTATTTCCTAATTTTAAAGGTGATGTTTGCAAAAGCACTTAAATTCACAGAAATGTTGTTTGCTCTCTATTTGACAGTTAGAATTGGATAAAGCAGCGCAAGATTTTCGTAAGATTCATAATGAAAGACAAGAACTCATTAAACAGTGGGAGAGCACAATAGAACAGATGCAGAAGAGGGATCGAGACATAGATAACTGTGCTTTGGTAAAGTAGTTTGGTCCTTGTAACGTTCAGCTGTATTTGTCTCTTTTGTATTTAACTCATTATTCCAAATGTAAATTACATTGTTATTTGAAAGCCACTTTAGTAGCAGTTTTCAGTAGTTTGGGTAAGTATTTTTGAAAGCTGACTATATCCATTTGGAAATGTGGTGAAGATTATTTGCTTGTAGTGTTATAACTCCAAACACTGGATCCTGTCATCTGTGAATTGTGGAACAAGAGTCAGTAGATAGTGTTCTTGCAATAAAGCCAATGCCCTGACTTACATGTGGCTGTCCAAGGTCCCTTGGATTTAATGTGTCTGCTCTCTGGCAGTAAGTTACAGCAGGGAAATGAACCTCCACGAATAGTCAAGGAACAAGGAGAGAGTCAGAAAAGAAACCTAGATGCCACTAAAGTTTCACTTTTGAAGCTGGGACACCAATAATGACATAGAAGCAGGGAATAGTGCACTGATAACACAGACCAAGTGTTATCTTTTGTTATTTTCGGAGGTAAGTTAGGAGAATGTTTTTGGAAAATCATTAATGAATGAAATAATGGGGAGTAAAAGTGGGAAGATTTGAGAAAGAGAAGGAATTCAGGAGAAAAGGAGGCCGGTGACTCCATGGAAAGGTATCTGGTAAGTAACTCAGGCTACTGGGAGTTTAAATTCTGATATCTGGGTGTGATTTAGTTTTGCTTGTATTTTCAATTTCTGTAAGTCACCAACATTTTATCAACAAAATCGTTTATACCTCCCAAGGAGGGACAAAGGAGAACCAGTCTTAACTATGAGGTTCTCTTAATTCTTAATGCTGATATTACTATTTCTTTCTTTCCTTCTTTTATGGGACAGAGTTTCACTCTTGTCACCCAGGCTGGAGTGCAATGGCGTGATCTTGGCTCACTGCAACCTCTGCCTCCCATGTTCAGGCAATTCATCTGCCTCAGCCTCCCAAGTAGTTGGGATTACAGGCTTCTGCCACGACACCCAGATAATTTTTATATTTTTTTAGTAGAGATCAGGTTTCACAATGTTGGCCAGGCTGGTCTTGAACTCCTGACCTCAGGCGATGTGCTCACCTCACCCTCCCAAGGTGCTGGGATTACAAGCATGAGCCAATGTGCCCAGGCCTGCTATTACTATTTCTGAACTTCTCATTCCTTTCAAATGTTAAGCTGTTGACCTACAAGGAAGAAGCTGAAGCAAACTTAATGTAAGCAGAGAGTTCCTTTGGGCCAGCCTTGAGGATTACAACCTGGGAGTATAGATCCAAGTTGCCCTGATATATATATTCCACTTAGCAGCAGTTACAAGTGGGTTTTTTTTTTTTTTTTTAATTTTACTTTTTTTTTTTTTTTGCCATCTCCTGATTTCTTTCATTATTATTATTATACTTTAAGTTCTGGGGTACATGTGCAGAACATGCAGGTTTGTTACATAGGTATACACATGCCATGGTGGCTTACTGCACCCATGAACCCATCATCTACATTAAATATTTCTCCTAATGCTATCCCTCCCCTAATCCCCCAGCCCCTGAGAGGCCCTGGTATGTGATGTTCCCCTTCCTGTGTCCATGTGTTCTCAATTTTCAACTCCCACTTATGAGTGAGACATTGTGGTATTTGGCTTTCTGTTCTTGTGTTAGTTTGGTGAGAATGATGGTTTCCAGCTTCATCCATGTCCCTGCAAAGGACATGAACTCATTCTTTTTTTATGGCTGCGTGGTATTCCATGGTGTATATGTGCCACATTTTCTTTATCCAGTCTATCATTGATGGGCATTTGGGTTGGTTCCAAGTCTTTGCTATTGTGCATAGTGCTGCAGTAAACATATGTGTACATGTGCCTTTATAGTAGAATGATTTATAATCTTTTGAGTATATACCCAGTAATGAGATTGCTGGGTCAAATGGCATTTCTGGTTCTAGATCCTTGAGGAATCACCAAACTGTCTTCTACAATAGTTGAACTAATAGGAATCACCACACTGTCTTCTACAATAGCTGAACTAATTTACATTCCCACCAACGGTGTAAAAGCATTCCTATTTCTCCACATCCTCTCCAGCATCTGTTGTCTCCTGACTTTTTAACAATTACCATTCTAACTGGCGTGAGATAGTATCTCAGTGCAGTTTTGATATACATTTCTCTAATGACCACTGACGATGAGCATTTTTTCATATGTTTGTTGGCTACATAAATGTCTCCTTTTGAGAAGTGTCTGTTCATATCCTTTGCCTACTTTTTGGTGTTTTTTTTTCTTATAAATTTTAAATTTTTGCAAATTCTGGATATTAGCCCTTTGTTGGATGGACAGATTGCGAAATTTTTCTCCCATTCTATAGGTTTCCTGTGCACTCTGATGATAGTACTTTTGCTGTGCTCTTTAGTTTAATTAGGTCCCATTTGTCAATTTTGGCTTTTGTTGGCATTGCTTGCGGTGTTTTAGTCATGAAGACTTTGCCCATGTCTATGTCCTGCATGGTATTGCCTAGGTTTTCTTCCAGGGTTTTTATGGTTTTAGGTTTTACATCTAAGTCTTTAATCCATCTTGAGTTAATTTTTGTATAAGGTGTAAGGAAGGGGTCCAGTTTCAGTTTTCTGCACATGGCTAGCCAGTTTTTCAAAAACTATTTATTAAATAGGGACTCCTTTCTCCATTGCTTGTTTTTGTCAGGTTTGTTAAAGATCAGATGGTTGTAGATGTGTGGTGTTATTTCTGAGGCCTCTGTTCTGTTCCGTTGATATATATATACCTGTTTTGGTACCAGTACCATGCTGTTTTGATTACTGTAGACTTGTAGTATAGCATGAAGTTAGGTAGCATGATGCCTCCAGCTTTGTTCTTTTTGCTTAGGATTGTCTTGGCTATACTGGCTCTTTTTTGGTAACACAAAAAATTTAAAGTAGTTTTTTCTAATTCTGTGAAGAAAGTCAATGGCAGCTTGATGGGGATGGTATTGAATATATAAATTATTTGGGCGGTATGGCCATTTTCATGATATTGATTCTTCCTATCCATGAGCATGGAATGTTTTTCCATCTGTTTGTGTCCTTTCTTGTTTCTTTGAACAGTGGTTTGTAGTTCTCCTTGAAGAGGTTCTCCACATCCCTTGTAAGTTGTATTCCTAGGTATTTTATTCTCTTGGTAGCAATTGTGAATGGGAGTTCACTCGTGATTTGGCTCTCTGTTTGTCTGTTATTGGTGTATAGGAATGCTTGTGATTTTTGCACATTGATTTTGTATCCTGAGACTTTGCTGAAGTTGCTTATCAACTTAAGAAAGTTTTGGGCTGAGACAATGGGGTTTTCAAAGTATAGAATTATGTCATCTGCAAACAGAGACAATTTGAATTCCTCTCTTTCTGTTTGAATATCATTTAGTGTTTTCTCTTTCCTGATTGCTCTGGCCAGAACTTCCAATACTGTGTTTAATAGAAGTGGCGAGAGAGGGCATCCTTTTCTTGTGCCAGTTTTCAAAGGAAGTACTTTCAGTTTTTGACTATTCAGTATGGTATTGGCTGTGGGTTTGTCACAAATAGCTCTTATTATTTTGAGATACGTTCCACTGATACCGAGTTTATCAAGAGTTTTTATCATGAAGGGCTGTTGAGTTTTGTTGAAGGCCTTTTCTGCATCTATTGAGATAATTGTATGATTTTTTTTCATTGATTCTGTTTATGTGATGGATTACATTTATTGATTCGCATATGTTGAACCAGCCTTGCATTCCAGGGATCAAGTCGATTTGATTGTGATGAAGCTTTTTGATGTGCTGCTGGATTTGGTTTGCCAGTATTTTATTGAGGATTTTTGCATCAACGTTCATCATGGATATTGGCCTAAAATTTTCTTCTTTTTTTTTTTTTTTGGTTGTGTGTCTTTCTGGTTTTAGTATCAGGATGATGCTGGCTTCATAAATTGAGTTAGGGAGGAGTCCCTCTTTTTCTGTCATTTGCAATACTTTCAGAAGGAATGGTGCCTGCTCCTCTTTGTACCTCTGGTGGAATTCAGCTGTGAACCCATCTGGACCTGGACTTTTTTGGTTGGTATGCCTCAATTTCAGAACTTGTTATTGGTCTATTCAGGGATTCGACTTCTTCCTGGTTTAGACTTGAGAGGGGGTATGTCCAGGAATGTATCCATTTCTTCTAGATTTTCTAGTTTATTTGCATAGAGTTGTTTATACTATTCTTTGATGGTAGTTTGTATTTCTGTGGGATCAGTGGTGATCTCCCTTTTCTAATTTTCATTGTGTCTATTTGATTCTTCTCTCTTTTCTTCTTTATTAGTCTGGCTAGCACTCTTATTTTGTTGATCTTTTTAAGAAAAACCAGCTTCTGGAATCATTGATTTTTTGAAGGGTTTTTCATATCTCTGTCTCCTTCAGTTCTGCTCTAATCTTAGTTATTTCTTGTCTTCTAGCTTTTGAATTTGTTTTCTCTTGCTTCTCTAGTTCTTTTACATGTGATGTTAGGGTGTCGATTTTAAATCTTTCTTGCTTTCTCTTGTGGGCATCTAGTGCTATAAATTTCCCTCAAGATACTGCTTTAAATGTGTCCCAGAGATTCTCGTACATTGTGTCTTTGTTCTCATTGGTTTCAAAGAACTTTTTTATTTCTGCCTTAATTTCGTTATTTACCCAGTAATCATTCAGGAGTAGGTTGTTCAGTTTCCATGTAGTTGTGCAGTTTTGAGTGATTTTCTTAATCCTGAGTTCTAACTTGATCACACTGTGGTCTGAGAGACTGGTTGTTATGATTTCCATTCTTTCGCATTTGCTGAATAGTGTTTTACTTCTAATTATGTGGTCAATTTTAGAGTAAGTGCAATGTGGTGATTAGAAGAGTGTGTATTCTGTTGATTTGGAGAGGAGAGTTCTGTAGATGTCTATTAGGTCCACTTGGTCCAGATCTGAGTTCAAGTCCTGAATATCCTTATTAATTTTCTGTCTCATTGATCTGTCTAATATTGACACTGGGGTGTTAAAGTCTCCCACTATTGTGTGGGAGTCTATGTCTCTTTGTAGGTCTTTATGAACTTGCTTTATGTATCTGGGTGCTCCTGTATTGGGTGCGTATATATTTAGGATCGTTAGCTCTTCATGTTGCATTGATCCCTTTACCATTATGCAATGCTCTTCTTTGTCTCTTTTGATCTTTGTTGGTTTAAAGTCTGTTTTATCAGAGACTAGGATTGCAACTCCTTCTTTGTTTTTTTTTTTTTTTTTTTTTTTTTTGCTTCCTATTTGCTTGGTAAATATTCCTCCATCCCTTTATTGAGTTTATGTGTGTCTTTGCACGTAAAGTGTGTCTCCTGAATACAGCACACTGATGGGCCTTGATGCTTTAGTTTGCCTATCTGTGTCTTTTAATTGGGGCATTTAGCCCATTCACATTTAACCTTAATATTGTTATGTGTGAATTTGATACTGCTATTATGATGCTAACTGGTTATTTTGCCTGTTAGTTGGTGCAGTTCCTTTACAGTGTCAATGGTCTTTACAATTTGGTATGTTTTTCTGGTGGCTGATACTGGTTTTTGCTTTCCCTGTTTAGTGCTTCCTTCAGGAGCTCTTGCAAGGCAGGCCTGGTGGTGACAAAATCTCTCACCATTTCTTGTCTGTAAAGGATTTTATTTCTCCTTTGCTTATGAGGCTTAGTTTGGCTGTATATGAAATTGTTGGTTGAAAATTCTTTTCTTTAAGGATGTTGAATATTGGCCCCCACTCTCTTCTGGCTTGTAGGTTTTCTGCAGAGAGAGCTGCTGTGAGTCTGATGGGCTTCCCCTTGTGGGTAACACAATCTTTCTCTTTGGCTGCCCTTAACATTTTTTTCCTTCATTTTAACCTTGGTGAATCTAACAATTATGTGTTTTGGGATTGCTCTTTTTGAGGAGTATCTCTGTGGTGTTCTCTGTATTTCCTGAATTTGAATATTGGCCTGTCTTGCTTTGGGGAAGTTCTCCAGGATAATATCCTGAAATGTGTTTTCCAACTTGATTCCATTCTCCCCATCACTTTCAGGTACACCAATCAAACACAGGTTTGGTCTTTTCACATAGTCTCATGTTTTTTTGAGACTTTGTTTATTCCTTTTCATTATTTTTTCTCTTATCTTGTTTTCTCACCTTACTTCATTGAGTTCATATTCAATCTGTGGTATCCTTTCCTCTGCTTGATTGATTTGGCTATTAATACTTGTGTGTGCTACATGAAGTTCTCAGGCTGTGTTTTTCAGCTCCATCAGGTCATTTATGTTCTTCTCTAAACTGGTTATTCTAGTTAGCAATTCTAACCTTTCTTCGAGGTTCTTAGCTTCCGTGCATTGGTTTAGAACATGCTTCTTTAGCTTGGAGGAGTTTGTTATTACCTGCTTTCTGAGGCCTACTTCTGTCAATTCATCAAATTCATTCTCTGTCCAGTTTTGTTCCCTTGCTGGCGAGGACTTGTGATCCTTTGGAGGAGAAAAGGCATTTTGGTTTTGGAATTTTCAGCTTTTTGTGCTGGTTTCTCCCTATATTCATGGCTTTATCTACTTTTGGTCTTTGATGTTGGTGGCCTTTGAATGGGGTCTTTTTGTTGATGTTGATGCTTTTCCTTTCTGTTTGTTAGTTTTCCTTCTAACAGTCAAGCCCTCTGCTGCAGGGCTGCTGGAGTTTGCTGGAGGTCCACTCCAGACCCTGTTTGTTTGGGTATCACCAGCGGAGGCTGCAGAACAGCAAATATTGTTGCCTGTTTTTACTTTCATGCTGTTACCAGAAAGGGGTCCTGATCCAGACCCAGAAAGTGTTCTTGGATCTCATGCAAGAAAGAATTTGAGGCATATCCATAGCGTAGAAGTGAAAGTAGGTTTATTAAGAAAGCAAAGGAATAAAAGAATGGCTATTCCATAGGCACAGCAGCTCTGAGGGCTGGTGGTTGCCCATTTTTATGGTTATTTCTTGAGTATATGCTAAACAAGGGGTAGATTATTCATGCCTCCCCCTTTTAGATCACATAGGGTAGCTTCCTAACATTGCTGTGGCATTTGAAAATTGTCAGGTGCTGGTGGAAGTGTCTCTTACCATGCTAATGCATTATAATTAGCATGTAATAAGCAGTGAGGATGACCAGAGGTCACTGTCTTTGCCATTTTGGTTTGGGGGGGGGGTTTAGCTGGCTTCTTTACTTCAACCTTTTTTTTTTTTTTTTTTTTTGAGACGGAGTTTCACTCTTGTTACCCAGGCTGGAGTGCAATGGCGCGATCTCGGCTCACCGCAACCTCCGCCTCCTGGGTTCAAGCAATTCTCCTGCCTCAGCCTCCCGAGTAGCTGGCACTACAGGCACGTGCCACCATGCCCAGCTAATTTTTGGATTTTTAGTAGAGACGGGGTTTCACCATGTTGACCAGGATGGTCTCGATCTCTTGACCTCGTGATCCACCTGCCTCGGCCTCCCAAAGTGCTGGGATTACAGGTGTGAGCCACCGTGCCCGGCCTACTTCAACCTTTTTTATCAGCAAGATCTTTATGACCTCTATCTTGAGCCAACCCCCTGCCTCATCTTGTGACTTAGATTGCCTGTCTGGGAATGCAGCCCAGTGGGTCTCAGCCTTTACCCTGCTCCTCTTCAAGATGGAGTTTCTCTGATTCAAAAGCCTCTGACAGTCGCATATTTGAGCGTGGAAATTTTATCCCCTGACTGATACCGTACTCTTTTGTTCCTCTCCCTGCAAAACAATTCGTTCTTGCCTTCTCAGTGTTTTATTAGGAGGGGTCTGGTCATAAAATCCTGAAATTGTGTTTTTAAAAGAAACAATGTATAGAAGCAGAAAAATATTTTTCTACTATGCTTTTATTACAGTGTAGAAAATTTAAAATATTACTTAGTGTTACCTATATGAAAACTTTATGATGAATAGTACTGTTAAGTATGATGTTGAGATAGAATTAAAGCATCTGATTAAGTGGTAGAAAAAAGTCCTGAGGCAAGAAACTCTGGATTCATATTTTGAAATATTTAAACTTAGGAAGTTTTGACGTGTTTCTTGAGTGAATGAACATAGTAAATATTTAGAATACTACAATTATAGAATGCTAATTCTATAACTGAACAACTTAAAAATTGGATTAAACAACTTGAAAGTTAAACAACTTAAAAATTTCCTTTTTAAAATGTGTTATATCTCAGATATGTATCTGTTTAGTATGCTAATATGTATACATGCAGCATTTCTAAAACCTATTGATTTCAGAACACATATCCCCCTTCCACAATCTTCTGTGATTAGTTGTTTGAAAGGACCTCATTTTGGAATGCGTGCAAGTAATACATATTAGGGTAATTTTTTTTCTAATTCATCTAACTTATTGCCACCAGCATCACTTGTAAAAACAACATCTAATATTTTTATTCCCCAGCTTTAAAATCTTTTTGTTTTACATTGCTTAAAAGTTGACATTTGAATTTTTTCACAGTTTGGCCCTAAATCCTACCTTTCCAGTGTTATCCCTTTCATCTGGATCCCAACCCTTCTTAATATATCCCCTTTGCATCCCTGCCTTCCCACCCTACACTTTAACTGCCTTAGAGTATTAATGCAACCCCATTCATGTTTGTAAGCCTGACTCAAATGATGCCTCTTGGGCAAGGCTTCTTTCTTTCTTCTTCTTTCTTCTTCTTTTCTTCTCCTTTTTCTTTCTTCCTTCTTCCCTTCCTTCTTTCTTTCTTTCTTTCTTTCTTTTTTTCTCCTTCCTTTGTTCGTTCATTCCTTCCTTCCTTCCTCCTTCCTTCCTTTCTTTCTCTCTTTCTTTTTCTTTCTTTCTCTCACTCTCTCTCTTTTTCTCTCTTTCCTTCTTTCCTTCCCTATTCTTGAAAGCCAGGAAGGTATAGTGTCTTCTCATGACTCCTCTGGGAAGGAATTCATTATTTCTTTGTACCCATGGTACTTGCCCACATTTCAGTCACAGTGCTTTGTGCATTCTTTTTATTATTGTCTTGTGATCAGCGAAAGGCCTGAGTGAAGATATATCTATTGAAACCAGTAACTAAAATGCTATTTTCAAAACATGAAAAAATAACTGGCCTGTAAAATATTTGGAAAGCTTCATTGAAACCCCGCTTTCTATGTGAAAAATATTCAACACTGCTACATGTGTAGGTTTTACCTTTCATATATAAAAGCTTAACTGTTTTTCTCATCTTTTTAGCAAAGTTCCAGATATATGAAAGAAAACAGAAACGTTTAACAATTTGAGTTTATAGACATTAATATGTAGTATACTAATATTTTGTTTTATTAAAAGTGTTTAACAATGTTTTCTAAGAAGTTTTAGGAAAATAAATACTAAATACAATAGAAAAATAAAAAGTAAATTCCTTTTAGTTTTGTCAGTTTAAACATATATATAAGTAAACACATTTGTTTTTATCCTAGGAATTAGCAAGGATAAAGCAGGAAACAAGAGAAAAAGAAAATTTGGTTAAGGAAAAGATCAAGTTTTTGGAAAGTGAGATTGGGAATAACACAGAGTATGAGAAAAGAATTTCTGTGGCTGATCGCAATCTCTTAAAATATAGGACGGCGTATCAGTACCATGAAGCTAGTAGAATTCAGATGAAGAATGAGGTATGTCAACTAAAAAAGACTGGTTTGTATGTTCGTGACAAATTGCTATGAAATATAAAATAAGCATAAAGTTTTTCCTGTGATGAAGAAAATTCTAGGTTTTTTTTTTCGTGTCTCTTTGTTTTGTGGAACTTTTGGGGTACTCTCTGATTAAGCCCCCCAGGGTGCCGTTCACATCACAGGTATATGGTTTGCAAATATTTTCTTCCATTCTGTAGGTTGCCTTTTCATATTGTTGGTGGTTCCTTTTCCTTAAATAAACTTTTTAGTTTGATGTAGTCCTGCTTGTTTATTTTTTGCTTCTGTTGCCTGTAATTTGGTGTCAAATTCAAAACATCAGTACAGACACCAATGTTGAGCTTTTCTCTTATGTTTTCTTTAAGAAATTTTACAGTGTCAGGTCTTCCATTTAAGTTTTTAATTCATTTTGAATTAATTTTTTTGTGTAATACCAGAGAAAAGCCCAATTTCTTTCTTTCTTTTTTTTTTTTTTTTTTGCATGTGGCTATCCAGTTTTCTTAACACTATCGATTGAAGAGACTGTTCTTTCCTCATTGTGTATTCTTGAAACCTTTGCTGAAAATTAGTTGCTCATGTATGCCTGGGTTTATTTCTGGGTTCTCTATTCTGTTCCATTGTTCTGTGTGTCTGGTTTTTTTTTTTTTTTTTTTTTTTTTTTTTTTTTTTTTTTTTTTTTTTTTTTTTTTTTTTTTTTTTTTTTTTTTTTTTTT
>PVKV010030766.1:0-21881 GCA_004027835.1 Alouatta palliata
CTGAGTTCAAGCAATTCTCCTGCCTCAGCCTCCTGAGTAGCTGGGACTACAGACACGTGCCACCATGCCCAGCTAATTTTTGTATTTTTAGTAGAGACGGGGTTTCACCATGTTGACCAGGATGGTCTCGATCTCTTGACCTCGTGATCCACCCGCCTCGGCCTCCCAAAGTGCTGGGATTACAGGCTTGAGCCACCGCACCCGGCCTGAACCTTGAGTTTTTAAAGTCCCGGCTAGTCTTATTACCTGTGAGTTTCTCCAGAATCTAGAATGATGCCTACCATATTGTAAAAGAGCTTAATAACTGGCATACATGCATGGATTCAACCTTGAGGATGCGTCTAGCTTTTCACTCTTCTAATTAACAGTGAGTCTCTCCATAAATATGCCTCTTCCTGTGTTTTAGAATATTTCCCCAGAAGCGGGGCTCCTGGGACAAGGACAAAGACTTGTGTGTCTCTCACTAAAATGTAGATGTCTCACTCACACTTTTTCCAGTCTCCTTCCTGACTCCTTCCCGAGTATGTCGCCCACAGTGTTTGGGTAAGATTTACACCCTTGAGTGAATCCCTGATTTAAATCCAGCTAGGATGTCCTATCACTCCCCACACTCACACCAGCCACACCAGCCACACCCCACATATACACACAGACTGATGGACTTAGGGGTGATCACATGAACAAAGCTAGGCCAATCAGAGTCAACCAGACTCACGTCCAATGCCTCTTTTTAATTGACAAGGAAGTATTGTATATATTTACTGTGTACATATTTTGAAATATGTATACAATTGATGCTCCACATCTATGGGTTCCACATCAGTGGATGCACCCAACCATGAATCAAAAGTAATAGAGAAAAGCAATAAAAAATAACAATACAACAATGAAAAATAATATACATAAAAAATATAGTGTATTTACACAGCATTTACATTGTATTTGGTACTATAAGTCATCTAATGATAATTTAAAATATACTAGAGATATGCGTAGGTGTCACAGGATCCTTGGGGTGTCACTTTTCCAGCCAGAAACCTCTGTGGCTGGGGGCACCTTTGTCCAAGTTTTGCTCAGGCCTGCTGGACTCGTTCTACCCACTCAGCCTGGCAGACTGCACTTGGTCCATGCTACCGGCCTGGATCCCACACCTGCCAAGGTCAAGCCAGTCATGGAGTAGTGAGGGGTGTGTGAGTGAGTGTGGGGTCCAGCCACTGTGCACAGCCAGGCACACCAGCTGCAGTGGGGCAGGCAGCTCCAGGCACTGGCATGGGTGCCAGCTCACTGCAAGGCTGCATCTGAACCAGGTGTACTGCAAGCAGCTTCCACAGCTGGCACCAGAGAACATGGTGGCACATAGAAGCTTGGAGACACCAGGAACTGTAGCACCCCAAAGAGGGTGTCACAGCCCTAGTTTAGGGAGCTGCTAGAGCTGAGCTCTCTGAAAGGCTGCAGCTTTTCTCCCTTCTCATTGCCTGCAATGTGGTGAGCAAGTGGCATGATTCATCTCTGTTTGTGTTACAGCTCTTTCAGCCTGCCATTCAATGACTTCCAAATTCTTATCCTGTGTCCAGGAAGAATAAGGTCCATGGACAAGTGGAGAGTGAGCAAGATGAGGAGGTGCTTTACTGAGTGACAGAACAGCTCAGAGGAGCCCACAGTGGGTAGCTCCTCTCCACAGGCAGGTCATGCCAACATCTGCTCAGCTCTCACCAGACAGGAGACCTGCAGTGGGTAGCTCCTCTCTGGAGGCAGGTCACCCCAGCGTCTGTTCAAACCTGGCTGAGTCTGGGGTTTTTATGGGCTTCAGAGGAGAGGAAGTGCATGCTGATTGATCCATTGCCAGGCATGGGTGGCGCAGAAAAAGGACTATAAGTTCTTACGCTGGTCTGCAAAACTGGCAGCACAGACCCCAGGCCTCAGGCCATCCCTGGGCTGAAAGTGGGGTTTCACCAGGGACCTACCCCCTTCCACCCTCCTGCCACCATTAACCTGCCATCCATGGTGCCCACAGTGCCCAGGCTATTCATGCCAAGGGGTGCCTGCAGGCCTGTGCCAAGCTGCCCTAACTGCTCCCCCCACCTCCCTCCCATACCTGTCAGCACATAAAGTCCAGAAGGTGCTGAGGCAGCAGGGGGCTGGCATGCCAGTGCTGCCCCCAAGCACACACACACCTGGCCAGGTCATGACAGTGCCCAGGCTGGGCCACAACTTTGCTCCAGAATTGGAGTGGGCAACAGGAGCAGGAAGAGGCCAGGCAGTGGACGCTTCTGAGCCTGTGTGGGTAGGAGGGGTTCCCAGGCCCCAGAGAGTACAGAGATTCCTGGGGCCACAGCCATGGCTGGGCAGCTGCAGCTTTGCCTAGGAGGGCAGAGCTCCCACCCCTTTAATTTGGATGGGAACAGGGTTCCTGCCCGTTCCTGGCTCTGTGGAGTGTGCAGCCCAGACACACCTCCCCCACTACAGCTGGTGTCATGGTAGTGGCCACCCCAGACAGGCTGTCACTGCCATCATAAGCAATATGCAAATATACTTAGTTGTCCCTCAGTATTCTCTGGGTATTGGTTCCAGGATCCACCCCAGATACCAAAATCCGAGGTTGCTCAAGTCCCTTATATAAAATGCTGTAGTATTTGCCTATGACTTATGAACATTCTTCCATATACTTTAAATCATCTCTGGATGACTTATAATACCTAATACTAGTTGTTATACTGCATTTTTTATTTGCATCATTTTTATTGTTGTACTGTTATCGACTGTTCTTTTTTTGAGTATTTTTTTATCTGTGGTTGGTTTAGTCTGTGGATCCACAGAACCTGCAGACATGGAGGACTGACTATACTGTCATTTTATGCAAAGGATTTGAGCATCCCTAGACGATGATGTTCTCAGGGATCCTGGAACAAATACCCTGAGGATAGTGAGGGATGACTGTACATTGCAGATATGCAACATACATATTACCTCATATACAGTACTCATTATTTTTTACACTGTTTGTGAGAACACAATATCTACTCTCTTGGCAGTTTACAAGAATATAATACATTGTTATCAACTATGGACACCATGTTGTACAACAGATCTCTTAAACCTACTTCTCCTATCTAATTGAAACTTTATGTCCTTTGGCCAACATCTTCCATCTCCTACAGTCAGTCCCTGCTAACCACCATCCTTCTCTCTGTAAATTCAACTTTTTTAGATTCCACATGTAGGTGAGATCACATAGTATTAGACTTTCTGTGCCTGACTTGTTTCACTTAGCATAATATCTTCCAAGTTCATCCATGTTGTCAAAAATGACAGGATTTCTTTATTTTTCAAAGCTGTATAGTATTCTATTGTGTGTACATACTACATTCTCCTTATCCATCCATTCATTGCTGGACACAGGTTGATTCCATATCTTGACTGTTGTGAATAACGGATGTGGGAGTGCAGGTAGGTATCCCTTTGGCACAGTAATTTCATCCTTGTTTGGATATATATCCAGTAGTGGTTTTAATTTTTGTTTTGCTTTGTTTTTTACTACCAAGAAAACATACTCTTTTGAGTGGAGCCAGAAGACATAGAACCCTGCTGCCAGTGATCACCATTTTGTGGCCACAAATGGAGATCCTACCACTCACTGAGGATTAGCTCCCTCACCAACAAGGATGCAGAGGAGAGAAATACTTAAAGGAAGACATCATGGCCACATTGCTGCTGGATTCATCCTCATATGAAGCTGGACTTACCTCTCAGCTTTTTAATTATGTGAGTCAATAAACTCCCTTTCTTGGATAAGCCACTTTAAGTAGGATTTTTGCTTTTACTTTCAAATATAAGCATCCTAGCTCATGTACAACACACTGCCAAATTGCTTTTCAAAAGAGTTGTCAACATTTGCAATTAGGCTGAAATTGTTTTGAATCTATTAGATGAGACAGTTGCTTCTGAGAATTCAGTAATTCAGCATATCAGGGGTCACAAAGACTCTAGGATGTTGACTCATTCAGTTTGGACCTTCAATGAGCTATGGAACGGGAAGTCGAGTGATGTTTGTCTCCCTCACCCCCACTACCTAAAGGACCAGGTAAATCTTCCCAGATGGTGCTGTGAATTTTTTTTTTATGTCTGAAAACTTTAAGAGTAATTTTTGCCAGTTTTAAAAATATGAAACAACTCTTGTTCATTACAGAAAAACTTTAAAAAATTATGTTTCAACTATCTATTTTTGTGTAACAAACCATTCCAAAATTTGGCAGCTTAAAATAACAATTTTATTATGCTCCCACATTCTGTGAGTCAAGAATTGGGAAAGGGAATGAGGGGGGTGGGCAATGGCATGTATTTGCTCCACCAGGGAACCTCAACTAAGGCAACCAAAGGCTGGGGTTGACTTCATCACTGGGGGCAGGATCATCTGAAGATGTCCTCACTCTCACATCTAGCTATTAATGCTGGCAGTCAGCCAGGACTTCAGCCTGGGCTGTTGGCTGGAATATCCACATATGACCAGTACACGTGGCCTCGGCTTGCTCATAGCATGGCTACCTCGGACTCCTTAAAAGGAAGCTCAAGGCTCCAAGGCTTGTACGTCAAAATAACTAGCTTCTAGCATTTGAAGTCACGTGCCATCACTTTCACTGCACTCCAGTGGACATTTAGTCACCAAGGCAGATTCAGTGGGAAAGGACGAAGACCCCATCTTTTGTTGGAAGGGGCATCAAAGATCAACTTGCAGGCATATTTTTAAATACCCCAATATTCCGGCAAAAAGCGGACAATAAGCAACAATGCAACCCTGCCCACCCAGAGATCATCACAATTGACATCCTCATATATAGTTTTCTGGATATTGCTTTGTCGCTGATTTTTATAAAACTGAAATAGTTTCAGTGAAGATTCTTACTTGAAAGTGTGAGAAACCCAATTCAAACTAATGTAAGCAATAAAGAAAATACATTGGCTCACAGAATTGAAAATCTCAGAAGCAGGTGGATCCAGGAGCTCAATATCATCATGGATCTGTCCCACACTGCCTCTTGGCTTTGCTTTCCCTTGGTCTGTTCTATCTGAAGCAGGTTCTCCCACATGGTGGCAAAGAGGGATATGACAGCCCTTAGCATGCACGGTTTTCAGTCCTTATGCCTGCAAAAAGAGTTGTTTCCCTCCTGAGAGGTTAACCATTATCCTGGGATCCTTCATTGACCCAGCTTGAGTCATAAGCCCAGGGGGTACACTAATAACATGGCTTGCCCAAGAATATCTTGAAGAGAGATGAAAAGGTCATATCCACACACAGACTTTTATCCCTTGTTTTTTTCAATTAACTTTATATTTAGGCCAGTAGATATCCTTCCACCCATATCATTTAGAATGATTGCTTTTCCGTCCTATGTGTAGATGTACCGTTATTCATTTAATTAAATACCTGTTGTTGAACAGTTAGCTATTTGCAATTTTCACTGCAACAATGAGCATAGTATGACTTTCAACTAAACCTTTGCAAACAACCACTACATATTATTTCTAGACATGGAATTGTAAAGTCAAAGGATGTGCATGTTTTTAATGCTCATATTTCTGTTTGTCAAATTGTCTTCAAGAAAAATTGTAACAACTTATACTCCCACCTACGTGATTTAAGATTGCTGATCTCCCCTTGACCGTACCTATACTAGGTATTAACACCTGAAAAACAAAATATTTGCCAGACAGACTAATATTGTGTGGTTTTGATTTGCTTTTTGTTTTTTTATTGCTAGTGAGGCTCAATGAATTTCAATTCCTTCTGTACAAATTGTATTTCCTAATAGAGAAGCAAAACACTGGTGAGAGTGAACTGGCTCAAGGCTCACAGGCCCAGTCCCTGGAAGACAGCAAGAACAAGTGTTCTAATTATAATGATTGTTTAAACAATAGTAGCTGCCACTTATAGAGCAACTACTACATCAGGCGTTGTATCCAGTCCCACCCACTCATCATCGTGATTAACTTCCTCAGATGCCATCCATTAGGGTTACCTCTTGCAGATGGAGAACATTGCTCAGACCTTAGTTTTATGGCTATAACCCCATGATTTCTCCAAAGGGATTTGCTTTACTACACCCTCTGCAGGAATGTCTCTGTAACATCTCTGTCTACTCAGCCTCTTCCCTTATCTGTCCAAGAACTCCACTTGCACTGAGCATTTTGTGAGTTTGTCAACTTGATTAAACTCTTGGGAGCTACAGTAAGTAGCCAAGAGGCTCACACACACTGTCTGACCAACTTCATTCTTCCTCGTTGCCTCCCGCCCTCTCAGGAGCAAATACACTCCCCTTGCCATCTGTACAGCAGCATGGGAATCACTTTTGGTGTCTATATTCCCTGCAAGGGGTGGGTGTATGTCACTCATCCTCCACAAGCATATCAAAGTATTTTTTCCAAACATATAACAGAAAAAAAAAAAAGAAAACAAAAGGTTCCCTCTGGCTTTTAACATCTATAAATAAGGTAGAGTGCTAATGCTGTCCCATTTTGTAGATGAGAAAACTGAGGCTGGCAGAAATAAGACAATTTATCCAAGGTCCTAAGAACTTCTAAGGGATACTGCCCTGGCGACAAGAAGTACCTACTTGCCCTAAACTTGCAGTTTGTCTTCTTGCCTGCCTGCCTTGTCTGCTGCTGTTTTCCTGCTTCTCACTGACTATACTGCAGTATCCCATTATCTCAATGTCTACTGCACAAAAAGACCACATCTTCATCCTTCAACCAGGAAACAGAGCTCAGCACGTAAGAGCCAGAGAGATCGGACACACACACACACACACACACACACATTGTCATCATGGAATGTAAGGCAGTTGTGACCTTAAGATCTTACCCTCCAGCACCCCCATCACTCAGCCTTGAGAACACGGAGACCTGGGGCAACTCTGGAGTGGGACACAGTTACCTGGGCCATGGGTAGAGATCAGCCTGTACCAAGGCTGACGACTGACTCATTCACCCAGACACATTTCCATTTTCTCAGCTCAGGCAGCTCCTAATGCAAAGCTGAAAATTCTCCTCTGCCTCATTGTGTGCCTGCTTTTGCGGGCGGGGGCTTTGGGTAGGTTTCTGAAGAGCAATTATGCTTATTACTGGTTAAGATTTCAGAAACCTTCTCTGTTTGCCAAGTGCATTAATTCTCAGCTCTTTCCATCACTCATTTTTCCTGACAGCCCCATTTTGCAGGTGGAAAAATGTGCAGATGGAGAGCAATGGAGAAAGCCTGTACGAAAAAAAAAAAAAAAAAAAAAAAAAAAAAAAAAAAAAAAAAAAACATGCAGAAGAGAGAGTCAAGGTTGGAAAGAGAGATTTCTAAGGACGTTATTGGTGTCCGTGGCATTCCCAAGGCGTCACTGTGGATGCCTCAATTACGTGAACCAATAAATTTCTCCCTTTCCTTAAACCAGTTTGAGGCGAATTTCTCTCATATGCAATCACAAGGCTTCTGACTACTATGCCTCTTAGATGTGGCATGTTTGAAAACAAAACAAAAATGTTTTTATTGCATTTCAATTTGTTTTACAAAATATAGGCTAATTTTAAAAACTGAAACCATATAAAACTGTATATGCTATAGATTTACAGTTAAGCATAACCAGTGAAACACATAGTTACTGCTGTGCCCTTCCATTCTCACAGTAATTTAAGAGATCAAAGAGATGATCCACAGGATAAGGAGAACGGGAGGGAAGACAACAGCCATGAAACCTTGGTGATGCTATGCAGCAAATGGACCAATGGCAACTGACTTGGCAGACCTAAGAAAGCTGAAGCCTATGCAGACAGTATAGAGCCAGAAAATCCATCTAATTGATGCTATGGATCCCCTCAAGGCTCAGGAATTGGCAGTGTGATGTGCCTCTTTAAAAAACATACAGTTGAAGCAAGAAGCTCTGGCCTTGGGGTGTTCCACCCCAAAATAGGGAAAGGGCTGAGTTAAGTGAAAGGTATCACTTAAAGGCTGAGGCCTCATTCTCCTCTCCACTGTGACAGACTCAGGCTTTTACTCCACCTGTCGGGAAGATTTCACTCTGGGGAAAATCAGCAGCCCAGGAGAGAAGACCCAGGGATACTCACAGCTGGGGCTTACTCCGAGCAAACAGCCCAGCTATTATAGATCAGGTCTTTCTCAACCAACACATCTCTCCCACGTATTTATTAATATGTACAGTAGCTCAAAAGGAAGGAAGGTTGTGATTGCACACCTGGTTCTACCACTTGCATTTTAAATTTAATTATGTGCTATGGGCACATCGACATCTATCCATATCAGTCATTAGGTGCAGTGGAATTATATGTATGAAGAATAGAATTTTCACACTGTCTCCAAGTATCACCCTAAGGTTGCTTATTTACAGAGGTGGGAGTGTCCGGATCTGATGACCACTGCTTAGCCAAGGGATTGAATTTAGCATCACCAATGACAGACAAGGGACAAACTGATGCCACGTGCCTTCTAGAGTGAGTCACTAACAAGGACATGACATCACTTCGGAGGCATTGTCACCAAACATGCACATCCTGAATCTAACCAGGAAGAAGCAATCAGATGAATCCAAAGCATGAGATATTTTCCTAGATTCTTCAAATATGTTAGTGTTATAGGGGGGAGTGGGTACTGGGAAAAGGCTAGGGAACTGTTCTAGGTTGAAGGCAACTACAGAGATAGGACATCTAATTATAGGGCATGGTCTTGGGTTGAATCCTAGATGGGAAGGAAACTAGCTGAAAAGGAAATATTTGGGAGACAATTGGGAGAATTTGAATACAGAATGTGGATTCAAATATAGAAGGTAGCTAAGGTATTAACCTCAAATTTCCTGAGTATGGTGCAAATGTGACAAATGTTGAAGGACTGGTGAATCTACGTGAAGGATATATGGGTATTCATTGAACTTGTTTTGCAACTTTTCTGTAGGTTTGAAACTTTTTTAAAATAAAAAGCTAGGAAAGAAGAGAGTCGGCCTCTGGAGTGTGCTCCACCCGAACCATTGGGACAGATGACTCAACTTCTCCAAGTGTCATTTCCTCCATCAGAGGGAGATAATAATAGATCCTACCTCATGAGGCTGTTGAATTAAATGAGATAATGCCTGCAAAGTGTGTATCATAGTTCCCAATAAATGTTAACTGTCATTATCATCTGCTCACTCTCTTTAATAGATGCATAATTCCATTGTCTTCAGTTTCTCTGCATTTGGCAGCAAAGTCATCACCCAGCTAATGAGCTCTGTGGTTTTCTTGTCAGTGCAAGACAAGGTGGTCACGATTTGTGCTGTCTGCTACTGATTGGAGCAGAACAAGGTCTTGCTCTGACTGTCGACTTTGGATGCCTGACTATCGACACCTGTGATTTGGAGCCCCTTTCCCTACCTCCCTAAAAAAATAGAACCCCCTTCTCTGTGTATGGAACACATTCAATGTGGTTCTCCACCACCACAGTGGTAGCCACTCACCCAGACCTGGACAAAGTTCTCTTTTTGCCTGGCCATCGTGGTTACTTTAAGGATAAGCATCATCTCAGACAGAGTCATCTCTGGGAGATATTTGCCAGCACAATCTGGAATACCTCGATGGGCCAGAAATACACACATGGATGAAGCGAGCCCTGCTCCCAGGAAACCCTTGGGTCTAGGAAGGGGAGACAGACAGCATGCCGATCCAGCTTCCCAGGACCCCAGATCCCAAAAGTACTCCAAAAATATCAGTGCTTTTTCACCTCTCTGTCACCTTCAAATGAGGCACCAAAATTGAACTTCTAAGAAACTTGCTTTTATCTGCAAGAGCAGAGATTTAAGGTTCACTCTGAAACACTGGAGGAGCGATTTCCTTCCAATTACCACTGGTTTCTCGTCAACATCATCCCCCCTGGGGGCCATTAACAGAGGGGAGATAGTACCGGATGATAATGTCAGGGACCCAGCACTATTAAATAACTTCTGGAAATCCCCAAGGTCTAATGAAAATCGTGTTCCTTTTAACTTCTAACTTCTTCCTCTTCTTTTTTTAATCACTCTCCAGTCATTTCATTTTATTGTGTTTAGGCCATCCTTTGATGCAAATGGGACGAATATAGTCATATCCATCTCTCTAATAGCAGAGGGTGGTTCAGTTCACAGAGGAGAGCAGTCTCTGGCATCAGACTGCCTGCATTCCCTCTTGGCTCTGTCAATTAACAGTCTATAACCAGTGACTCTGTACCTTTAGGCCTCAGTCCCCTCATCTGTAAAATAGGGGTAAGAGTACCTACTACATAGCATTGCGGTGAGACTAAAACAAAATAATGAATACAATGCAAGACCTGGCACATAGTAAGTGCTCAATAAGTATCAGCTTCATTATTCTTAAAGACGGTCCAGGGGTGACAAAGGTAGACAAACAATTACAAAGAACTGCTAGGTAGAAGCACAACGCTGTCTAGCGCTGAGACAGATCCAAAGGGCCAAGAAAATTGTCCCTGCTCTCAAGGCTCTCACAACTAGGTTGAGGAAAGAGACAGAATGTAGGGGTAAACAAAACAATAATGAAAGCAATTAGAAAAGAGTCCCCTGTAAGGGATGTTCAAGGTGACTCCAATAGTTAAACACATAGTAGAGGCAATTGGGTGAGACCTGCAAGGCAAGGACAGCAACCATTTCATCTCTGTGGCTGGGAATCAGCATAGAATCAAGCCCAAGGAGATGCTCAGGTGGATGGCTATATAAATGCTTAGGTGTTAAGAATAAGAAAATGTGTTAAAAGACACATGTGGTTTGAGAAATGTCTTGCCACATTCTCACAGCCAAGTAATGTTAGAGGGTCACAGAGTCGGCCTGATCTAGAAACCATGTCTGCCTGATGTCTGCTCCTGATCTTTCAATGACATCCCGCTGCCTTCATTGATGTGTCTCTAAATCTCTACAAATTCTGAAGCATAATAGGTGTCCACTCCATATTGGTGGAGAGGATGGAAGGATGAGTAGATGGTGTTTGGTGAAGAGACAGTGGAGAGATGAACTGATGAGTAGTAGGTGAGTGGGTGATTAGGTGGATAGTAGATGAATGGATAGATATGCAGTGAATGGTGGGTGGATGAACTGCAGGTAGATGGATAGTTGAGAGATGAATGAATGGTGGTGGGGAGATGTATGGATGGTGGGGAGATGGTCAAAGGCACAAAACTGGATGGACAGTAGCCCAAGTAAAGTGGGAATAAAGAAGCAGCCACATATAGTCAAGTACTTAAGAGCCCAGTTATCTCTTGTTAAAATAACAGCTACCTAATACTATACAATAAATACTATAATTCAGTACTTATGTGCCAGAGCCTGTGCTAAGCTCTTTACAGAGATCATCTCCTACAATCCTCAGAAAAATCCCAAGGTCATCATTATTATACCCATAAGGGAACTGGAGCTTAAGGAGGCAGGTCTCCAGGTTGCTTGGCAAGTAGTTGGCAGATTGAGGGCTCAGACTCAGACTGCTCAAAACTCTCAACTGCTCTGAATGACTGTGCCAAATAGCAGTGATTGACCTTCTCCTTCCCAGCAGAAGTTCATAATACAAATCAGGAATCAGGAAATATTTCCCAGGGAAGGAGACACCTGAGCCAAGTCTCAAGCGCCAACAGAAGAAAGGGCTTTCAAGGCAGAAAGAATAGAGAGCCTGGCACCAAGACATGTAACAATGGGGCAGAAATAAAGACAAGGCTGGACAGGTAGGCTAGGAGCAAATCACGGAGGCCCTTGAGTGCCACATATAAAACAATTAATAACAACACTGTGGGTAGAGAATGCTGCCAATCCCTTGTATTATCTCATCTCATTCTCCCGACTATCTGAGAATAGTTGCTACTATGAACCCATTTTGCAGCTGAGGACACTGATCCTCCAAAAGAGTCTGTACCTTGCCGAATGTCACAGAGCTAGTAAGTAGCAAAGCCAAGACTTCAGCCCAGGCCACTCTGACTCCATGCTTTATGCTTTTAACCAGCAAGCCATACTTCCCTATGTCGACTTTGAACTTTATTCATTCCACAAGGGTTTGGATTCATTCTGTCCAGTGGGAAGCCATCGAAATCTTTGAATCAGGAATAACCTGATAAAGTGTGTGCTATTAGAAATATCCTCTCTGATGACTCTGGAAGTTGGACAGAGGAAGACAAGGCTGGTGTCTTTTGTAAGACCCCCTTCAACTGGCCTCTGCAAGCCTACCTTTGCCCCCATAGACTGCATCCCACCTCCCAGGCCCTGGAACCCATTCACTGAATGGGAAGTCAAGACGCTTGATTTTGCTGTGTGATCTTAAAAGCAGGACCTGACCCTTGCTGGGCCTTGGCTTTCTTAGGTGCAATAAGAAGAGACTGGGTTCACAGTTCCTTAGAAACCTCTCCAGCTCTGACATTATAGCTTTCCTCTGATGTTCTCTGGGACTGTACAGCTAAATGTACCACTTTTAGCCACTTAGCCTCGGGAAAGTTGACATCTGCATTTTTTTTTTTTCACTACCATGAATTTTCGATGGCTCTACCTCCCAATATAAAAGAGTTATTTTTGACCACGGTTCAATATAAAGCTTTTGTTCTCCCAGCCCTCGGGTGTCATCATCAGCTTGTCTCTGCAGAATCCTCTTCAAGACACCTTTGCCTTCCAGAGCCACAGCTTCAAGGGGGAAGCTATTTATAAGCCCCTGACAGTGTTTAATCACTAATTGCGTATAGCTGAGGAGTTGTCAACAATAGCATGATGCCAGAGGTTGGCTCCCGAAATGCCAGCAGAGGTGTCAACTACCACTTGCTCGAGACACTGGGGAAGGTTTGCATTCCATTTCAATGTGGCCCAAGACCTAAACTGGGGAGAGGGGAGACTAATTGTAAACAACACGGGGAACCTGACCTCTAGACCCGCCATGAAAAGTATTCAGGCAGGACTGGCCCTGTCAGTGTTGATGGAAGGGCAGGCGCTATTGTGAGCAGTGGGCAATATTGTGTGGTATTTGTAGGTGTGGGTGTTAAAGCCAGACTGTCTGGGTTCAAAGCCCAGCTCCAACTCTTATGGGAGCTACAACCTTGGGCAAATTATTTAACTCCCAGTGCTTCAGTTTCCCCACCTGGAAAATGGGGATATTGTGGGTTTCAGTGAGGCATTGTGTGTGATGTCATTAGAACAGTATCAAGCACATAGTAAAAGCTCAATGAGATGTTGGCTGCCATTATGAGTAGGACTCTGGGGCAGTGAGAGGCCCCACTGACCTGAAGAAGTAAGCATACCATAAGGTAGTAGTTCTCAAATTGTGGTCCACAGGTTCACCGGGGAACTTGTTAGAAATGCAAATTCTCAGACCCCATCCAGCTCACTGAATTAGAATCTCTGGGGGTGGGAGCCATAAATCTGGATTTTAACCAGCCCTCTGGTGATGCGATGCTCAGCAAACTCTGAGAACCCCTGTCAGAGGCATCCCTCCATCCCTCCAAACCACTCCTCATGGGTGAGGGAGAACGGCAGCCCCGGCTGTGGGGCACACGACAGATCTTTCTCTTTACCTGTACCTCACTTTTTCCACTGTAAAATGGGGTAAAAATGCAGGGCTGTTGTTAGGAGTCAATGGAATAATGGATATGACAAGCTGAATATCCCATCCCATCTCTGTTTTATCTTCTCAGAAGACCTTAGGAAAATATCCCTGGGATGAGACACAGGCCCCAGCAGACTCAACAACCGGCCCAGCCATCTGTAAACATGGGGGCTGGGCTTCAGACCTGGTGACTAAGGGAGGGAGAATGGGTAGGGATGACCAGGAGTTAAATCTTGGCTTTGGCGGAGCAACAGAGGCAATTTACCTCACCTTTCTGAGACTTTCTGTATAATGAAAACAATCATAGTCCCATTCAGGGCTGTTGAAACAACGAAATGAAATCTCTTGCCCAAGAGAACCTTATTAACCATCTACCCATGCAGGCTCTGTTCTGGCCCTGAAGGTATAGAGGTGAACAAGACATGCTCTAATGAGGGAGACACATATTCAACATCTCACTATAAAATTATTATCTTGTTACAGTTGTGATAGATGCATGGTGACCTAAGAGGGACCCCACCTAAAATGGGGGGGTTAAGGAAAGGTGAAGGCGTGATGGTCGAGAGCAAGAATTCAGAAGCAGAGTAGGAAGGTCAGGGGTGATATTCAGTCAGAAGCAACAGCACATACGAAAGATGGGAATGAGCATTGGCACTGGCAATTGCAGGATGTTGTTTTTTTTTTGTTTTTTTGTTTTTTTTTTTTTAGATGGAGGCATGCTCTGTTACCCAGGCTGGAGTGTGGTGGTGCAATCTTGGCTCACTGCAACCTCTGCCACCCAGGTTCAAGTGATTCCCATGCCTCAGCCACCCAAGTAGCCGGGATTACAAGCGTGCACCACCATGCCAGGCTAATATTTGTATTTTTAGTAGAGACAGAGATTTGTCATGTTGGCCAGGCTGGTCTCAAACTCCTGACCTCAACTGATTCACCTGCCTTAGCCTTCCAAAATGTTGAGATTACAGGTGTGAGCCGCTGCACCCGGCTGACAGTTGCCTGATCTTCAAGGCCATCTTGAGAATTTTGAGCAATAAGAAGCAATCAGAGGATTTCCAATAGAGGACAGGCATGACTAAATTTGAATTGTTAAAATCCTATTTTAAAAAAAGAATCAACCATACCAAGTGTTGGTGAGGATATGGAACAACTGAAACTCTCATACGCCGCTGGTGAAAACACTTTGATGAACAGTCTGACAATTTTGTATGAAGTTAGAAATACCCTCTTACCATCCAAACCCACAATCCCACTTCTAAGTATTTACCCAACTGAAATTTAAATGTATGTTCATGAAATTGAGTACCCTCATTTTTCTAAGAGATAGTTTAATACTTTTTTTCTATTCTTTTCTCCTTTTCCCCACTTTCTACTTAGCCCTTTAGAAATGAAAATATAGCCTTACCCTCCCCTTCACCAGACACTCCCTACAAGGCAAAGTCATCTACAACTATGTGCTTGGAGCTCCAGCAAGAACTCTCACCCACCAGAAGGTTATCTCAAGAGATAACAGTCAATTTACAACCCAAAGTATGCCTGCCCACAAAAACACAGTGGTCACCAGCAGGACAGCCTGGTAGATAAGGCACTATGCTAACACGAAGACCCCCTACCTGCTCATTTCCCCCCACCCCTCCTTATGCTGTTCATGTTAGGCCCCCTTTAAAAGTGCTCACTTTCCGCTCTAAAAGTGAGTGGTACCCTTAAAGCAGGAAGCCTGTATTTCTTCCCCTAAGCTGGCTTTGGAATGAAAAATGACTTTATACCAGACCTCACTGTTAATTGGACTCTGCAAGCAGCAAGCAACTGAACCAGCACTTCAGTTACATTCACACACGAGCACAAGCTGGAGGTAAATGTTTGTATTAAATAGCAGCTTTCTACATGATCACCAGAAACCTGGAAACAATTCAGATGTCCATTGACTGATGAAGGGATAAACAAACTATGTACATCTAGTCAATGAAATACTACTATTCAGCTGCAAAAAGGAACAAACTACTGATACACACAACAACATGGATGAACTGCGTAATTACGCCACGTGAAAGAAGCCAGGCTCAAAAGAATCCTACTATATTACTTTATTTACATGGTATCTTTTAAAAGCCAAAACTATATGGATAGGAAACAGAGCAATGCTTATAAGGGACTGGGGTGGAGGAAGGAGTTGCCTGCAAGGAGCCTCAGGGAACTTCTCTGGGTGACAAAACTGTTCTGTTTGTTTTTTAAATTTTAAATTTTAATTTTAATTTTAAAAATCTTGGAATTGTTCTAAATTTTGATTGTGGTGGTGATGACGTGACTGCATGAGCTTGTCAAAATCCACAGAACTATACATGAAAAAAGGTGAATTTTGCTCTATATGAATTGCATCTCTTTTTTTTTGTTTTGTTTTTGAGACAGAGTCTCACTCTGCCACCCAGGCTGGAGTGCAATGATTGGTCACAGCTCATTGCAACCTCCACCTCCCAGGTTCAAGCGATTCTCCTGCCTCAGCCTCCCAAGTAGCTGGGACTACAGGCACATGCTGCCACACCAAGCTAATTTTTGTATTTTTAGTAGAGATGGGGTTTGACTATGTTGGCCAGGTGGGTGGAATTGCACTTTTTAAAAAGACAACACCTTTGCTGTAGAGAGGAGAACCGATTTGGTTGGAGACCAATCAGAAGGCCTTTACAGATAAGAGATGAGATGACGTGTCTGCACTAGGATGTGGCAGTGAGGATAGAGAAGTAGGCAGATCCAAGAGCTATTTAGGAGGTAAACATAATATACAAAATCCCATGCTGCATAAGGCTGGCTCCTGGTAGGCTCACTCTCAGTTGCTTTCTCTGTCAGTTATACGAGCCATTTGTATCATAGACAACTTCCTAATCTATATCTGCAACTTCTGCCAATCATAGCATGCTATGGCCTTGTGGTTTCAGAAGGGGAAGAAGACAGGTACAGTAGTCAGGCGAGTGGGCAGAGGAACCATTGGAGACCCAGTGGAATAGAAATTCATAGGACTGCAGGGCAAACTGGAATTAAGGCACACCTGAGGTATGCACAGGATCTCAGGTGACAGCTGCAGAGAGTCAACCATCCCCCACCCATGAACGAGGAGACCAAGGCAAAGGTTGCGAGTGACTCTGGCAGGCTTGTAGGGGGTTGCTGAATCTGCTTGAATTTCCCTTCTCATCTGAGGCTTTGAGCCCTGTCTTTAGGACCTCAGAGGAGAGCCATGAATCACACATTAAATTTCAGGTCTAATTATTTCCTCGGGTGACATTACCCTCAATTCTTGGAGACAGAGATTGAATTCTGTGCAGTGAGACCTGGAATAGGAGTCATAAGACCTGAGTCATCATCCTGGTTCTAACTTTGTGACTTTGGGTGACTTGTTTTCACTTTCTGGGCTTTGACTTCTTCATCTGGAAAATGAACTAGTTGATCTAGTCTAAGGACTCATCTGGCTTTAAAAATAAGGGTATTCTACTTGAAGGATTTTTATTTTACCCATCCTAATCCTGCAATGTATGTAAATTTTACAAGTTTACTGAAAGGAATAGAGCAGGATAAAATGAGCAGATTAGGAAATTGAGATGAAGAGAAAGTAAGAGGAGGCCACAGACTTACACTGTGCTAGAGATTTACCTTATCCTTAACCTTGAAGGTGAAATTTATATTCAAGCTTTCTAGCAGCCAAATCAAAGAGATGGCCAAAACTTGTTAGAGCAACACTGTTAAACAGAAATTTCTGCAATGGAGGAAATGTCCTATAGCTGCAGCGTTCTAATCTAGCAGCTGCTACCCACATGTGGCTATCAAGCACTTGAAATGTGGCCGGCGTGACTGAGGACTGGAATTTTACATTCTTACTTAATTTTAACTAATGTAAACTGGAGTAGCCTCATTTGGCTAGTGGACTGCTATACTGGACAATGCAGTGTTAGATAATTTACAATGTTTGTTCCATGTGGCAATTACACATTTACTGCTTCTCAGCTCCAAGTTCACCCTTTATTACCTGGTCTGCAATAATAAAGATGGGCCCTGTGAAGATTTTTTCTTTGTCCGCTAGCACAACGTTAATCTTTGACATTAGGGGACACAGAAGAGATACTGAAGGAGAAAGGTGTTTCTCTTCCCACTCCCAGTGCCCTTCTCTGTGCTGGCTATTATGGTTTATGCATCACCTGGTTCGGGGTGTGCAGGCTGCTTTTGCAGGTCCCAGTAGCACATGTGGCTTCCTCAGTGCCTGGCTTCTGCAGTGCACGTGGCTTCTGCAGCACCTGACTTCACTCCAGTATCACAAGTGGATTCTCCAACATGCAACTCCTGAAGGGCAGGCACCAATCTCTACAGGGTGCAGCAGCCAGCAGTACCCAAAGGCAAGCAGGGTTGCCCAGAACCTCTTTAGGCAAATTCAGAGTGGAATGCCACAGACGAGGTCCCTCCCTGTGAACAGCCTCTGGGGGCACCCCTTTGGGCAGTTTTCCAGCAAGTTTCAAGGCACAGCATTTCTGCATGGATGCTCCTCACTGGGATGCAGGAGGGCAGATTTCAGCAAGTCCTCCTGGTGCAGTAGCTTGGACACTGCTCCACTAGTCAGCGAGCCACAGCCATGCCCTCTCCAACAAGTCCAGAGCCAAGGGGTCTTCCATTAACACCCCATCTCAGTCCCAAGGGGCGTGGGTACTCCTCATACCTGCTGTTCCTACATTCTTCACAGCTCTTTACTTCTTACTAGCCAATCCCTTATGACTCCAATTCTCTCCTATAGTTAACAGTGTTTATATTAAACTTTCTATGTTCAAATTACCATGCATTTTTTATCCCCTGACTGGACTCTGGCTGACATAGGAGTGGTCTCAGGAAATAGATCTGTAGAGATGGGACTTGCACATTGGTTTGGTCGTGCCCTTGGGCTTGAGCACAGTAATGAGCTCTTTACCCATGGGAAATGGGATGCTAGCAATTCATTGCATGCAGTGCCAATTAAACAAGCTACAACCAACCAAAGCAAGTGCCCAGGGAGCCCAGGAGGATGCTTCACTTGATTGTTATGACAACAATGATAACTATAATGATTGCAGTGTGGAATATGTTCTTTGAGTGGACTTGAATGCTTACAGAAAGAAAGTGCCAAACTCAGCTCAAATCATGACCTGAAAACCTGAGAGGTTAAATGAATATTTTATTTCTTATAGATACAAGGCTGATATTGCTGAAAAGATAACGAAAATCAAATTGTGCAGATTGCTGAATTACAGTGTCAGTCAGATTCACAACCCTACTAAGTTGCTCAAATGAGACTTGATTGGAAAAAAATGGAATCATAAAACTGGAAACAGGAACATCTTGGACCTAGATGAAGTTGATAATCTTGAATCCCAAAATCACTGTGAGCTTCTCTCACCAGTGGAAGGAGCTTGCCCTCTGCTGTATTAGGACACTGGCATATCTTTGCTCGACAGCCCCGTGACAACCTTATCTGAGGCAAATGCCTTGAAAAGGTATGGTCATTCTCTTCCACACCCACCACGACCACCTTTTGTTGCCACTAGACCCACAACTAGGGTCAAATAACAGCATCCTCCAGGGAGACAGGTACACATTATGACCTTGGAGAAAATAGCTTAAACACCAAAAGAATCGCAAAAATTTGCTGATGCATATCAGCATTAACCTGGGTAACATGTGTGAGTGTGGAATTGAAAGGTGTTAGACCAAGGAGGTAGATTATAACACTATAGTGAGCAAATTCACTGATATAAGTGAACTTACGAGTGACAGGATTTGGAGGAAAGTGTGACTACATCATACTTTTAAGGAGGATAGCTCTATCTCGTGTAGACCTAATACTGCTGGAAGTGTCTCTAACTGCTTATTTGGTTGTTGACTAAAACTTGGGTTCAACAGTGACTTACATTTAATGATGTTAAGATGCCAGAACTTCCCTAAAATTAAACAGAGGAGGAAATTCAAAGGCTTAGGGAGACCAGAAGTTTTGCCTGGATGTATCATGTGCAACCTGCCCACTCATCTACCAATTGTCTTCATAAGAAGGCCCAGCAGACACTCACTTGACTAAAGCAATGAGAAATACTAGCTCTGATCATTTCTGAGGGTGGAAATACTTCAATCAGAGGACGCAAAAATGAGTTCATCCAACTGGAAGGTGAAACTGTCACTTGGCCATCTGGGGACTGTTTATGCCACTGAGTCAATAAGCAGAAAAGGGGGTTATTCTATGGGTTGGAATGATTGATCCTGATTAACAAGACAAAACTGGATTGCTGCCACAAAGTGGGGTCAAGAAGATCTATGCCTGGAGTGCAGTGGATTCTACGGTTCGTCCAATAGTAAACATTAAGATAAAACCATAGCAACTTAAAAAAAGGTAGATTAATTGAGGACTCAGGCCACTTGAGAAGGAAAGTTTGGGTTACCCCATCAAATAAGACACCCCAACTAACTGAGGCTCTGTTGGAGAGCAAAGGAACACAAAGTGAGTAGCGGAGGCTGGGCATGGTGGTTTACACCTGTAATCCCAGCATTTTGGGAGGCTGGGGCGGATGGACCGCTTGAGATCAGGAGTTTGAGACCAGTCCATCTCTACAAAAAAAATAATAAAAAATCAGCCAGATGTGATGGCATGTGCCTGTAGTCCTAGCTACTCAGGATGCTGAGGTAGAAGATCGCCTGAGTCTGGGAGGTCGAGGGGGCAGTGAGCTGTGATTGCACCACTGTACACTCCAGCCTGGACAACAGAGCAAGACCCTGTCTCTTAAAAAAAAAAAAAAAAAAGTAATGGAAGAAAGAAACCATGGACATCAACTATGACCTCATGACCTATTACAGAAACAAAGCCTGTAGCTACTCCATGTCTTCCCTTTGCTTGTTATAAGAATGTGCTACTTTATTCATTTCCTTCTTATTTTTGTTTTATATTCAAATTTTTGAAGCTTAATTTTATAATTTACCCTTTGGATAACAGAATATTCAGTAGCACTATAACAGATTGAAAGACAATTAATATATCCAACAATAGATATAATGACTGTCAGGACAGCGCAATTCCTCATTTTGGGGAAAGGGTGAGAACTGCTTACTCTTAATGAGGATAGCTATATCTTGTCAGATGGGAAGATGAATTGTTTTATTATATGGGACTCCAGATGTGTGTAGAGGGTCCACATGGAAGCTGAGTAGCTGTGGTAACACAAAAAGAGCATAACCTAGAAGACACCTGGACTGCAGCCTGATGAGACCCTGAGCACAAAACCCAGCTAAGCCAAGCCCAGACTCCTAACCTGTGAAAACTAAGATCATATGTATATGCTGAGATTTTTGTTTTGGTTCGGCTTGGATTTTGTTTGTTTTTTAAAATTTTTTATTATGCTTTAAGTTCTGGGATACATGTGCAGAGCGTGCAGGTGTGTTACGTAGGTGTACACGTGCCATGGTGGTTTGCTGCACCCATCAACCCATCACCTACATTAGGTATTCCTCCTAATGCTATCCTTTTCCTAGGCCCCAAACCCCAACAGGCCCCAGTGTATGATGTTCCCCTTCCTGTGTCCATGTGTTCTCATTGTTCAACTCCCACTTACAAGTGAGAACATGTAGTGTTTGGTTTTCTGTTCCTGTGTTAGTTTGCTGAGAATGATGGTTTCCAGCTTCATCCATGTCTCTGCAAAGGACATGAACTCATCCTTTTTTATGACTGCATACTATTCCATGGTATATGTGCCACATTTTCTTTATCCAGTCTATCACTGATGGGCATTTAGATTGGTTCCAAGTCTTTGCTATTTTGTTTTTTTTTTTTTAAGTGTACAATTCAATGGTTTTTAGTATGTTCACAATGATATGCAACTATCACTAGTATTAATCCCAGAGTATTTCCATCACTTCCCACCAAATAACACCATACCTCTCAGTTTTTTCCTGTACCCTTCCCTCTTGGTAACCACTAATTTACTTTTTGTCTCTATAGATTTGACTATGCTGGACATTTTATATAAATGGAATCATACAATATGCGGACTTTTGTGGTTTCCTTCATTTAACATGAGGTTTTCTTTTTTTTAATTAATTAATTTATTATTATTATTTTTTAATATATATACTTTTTATTGCATTTTAGGTTTGGGGGTACATGTGAAGAACATGCAAGATTGTTACATAGGTACACACATGGCAGTGTGATTTTCTGCCTTCCTCCCCATCACCTGTATCTGTTATTTCTCCCCATGCTATCCCTCCCCAACTCCCCACCCCCTGCTGTCCCTCCCCTTTTTCCCCCCGACAGACCCCAG
>PVKV010030767.1:0-21870 GCA_004027835.1 Alouatta palliata
AACCTCCGCCTCCTGGGTTCAAGCAATTCTCCTGCCTCAGCCTCCCGAGTAGCTGAGACTACAGGCACGTGCCACCATGCCCAGCTAATTTTTGTATTTTTAGTAGAGACGGGGTTTCACCATGTTGACCAGGATGGTCTCGATCTCTTGACCTCGTGATCCACCCGCCTCGGCCTCCCAAAGTGCTGGGATTACAGGCATGAGCCACCACGCCCGGCCTCTTCTAGGGTTTTTATGGTGTTAGGTCTTACGTTTAAGTCTTTAATCCATCTGGAGTTAATTTTAGTATAAGGTGTCATGAAGGGGTCCAGTTTCTGCTTTCTGCTCATGGCTAGCCAGTTTTCCCAACACCATTTATTAAACAGGGAATCCTTTCCCCATTGCTTGTTTTTGTCAGCTTTGTCAAAGATCAGGTGGTTGTAGATGTGTGGCATTGTCTCCAAGGCCTCTGTTTTGTTCCATTGGTCGATATCTCTATTTTGATACCAGTACTATGCTGTTTTGATTACTGTAGCCTTGTAGTATAGTTTGAAGTCAGGTAGCTTGATGCCTCCAGCTTTGTTCTTTTTGCTTGGAATTGACTTGGCTATGTGAGCTCTCTTTTGGTTCCTATATGAAGTTTAAGGTGTTTTTTTTTTTTTCCTATTCTGTGAAGAAGGTCATTGGTAGCTTGATGGGGGTAACATGGAATCTATAAATTACTTAGTGCAGTATGGCTATTTTTACGATATTGATTCTTCCTAACCATGAGCATGGAATGTTTCTCCATCTACTTGTGTTCTCTCTTATTTCGTTGAGCAGTGGTTTGTAGTTCTCCTTGAAGTGGTCCTTTACATTCTTTGTTAGTTGTATTCCTAGGTATTTTATTCTCTTTGTAGCAATTGTGAATGGTTTGTTCTTGATTTGGCTCTCTGTTAGTCTGTTATTGGTGTATAGGAATGCTCGTGATTTTTCCACATTGATTTTGTATACTGAGACTTTGCTGAAATTGCTTATGAGTTTCAGGAGATTTTGAGCTAAGACGATGGGGTCTTCTAAATATGTAATCATGTCGTCTGCAAATAGACACAATTTGATATCCTCCTTTCCTAACTGAATGCCCTTTATTTCTTTTTTTTGCCTGATTGCCCTGGCCAGAACGTCCAATACTATATTGAATAAGAGTGGTGAGAGAGGGTATCCTTGTCCAGTGCCATATTTCAAAGGGAATGCTTCCAGTTTTTGCCCATTCAGTATGATATTGGCTGTGGGTTTGTCATAAATAGCCTTTATTATTTTGAGACATGTTTCGTTGATACCTAGTTTATTGAGAATTTTTGACATAAAGGGCTGTTGAATTTTGTCAAAGGCCTTCTCTGCATCTATTGAGATAATGATATAGTTTTTGTCTTTGTTTCTGTTTCTGTTTATGTGGTGAATTACATTTATAGACTTGCATATGTTGAACCAGCCTTACATCTCCAGGATTAAGCCTACTTGATTGTGATGGATAAACTTTTTGATGTGCTGTTGGAATCAGTTTGCCAGTATTTTATTGAAGATTTTTGCAACTGTATTCCTCATGGATATTCTTGTTGAGTTTCTACCGGGTTTTGGTATCAGGATAATATTGGCCTCATAAAAAGATTTGGGAAGGAGTCTCTCTTTTTATATTGTTTGGAATAGTTTCAGAAGGAGTGGTACCAGCTCCTCTTTGTATGTCTGGTAGAATTTGGCTGTGAACCCATCTGAACCTGGGCTTTTTTGGTTGGTAAGCTATTAATTGCTGCCTCAGCTTCAGCCCTTGTTACTGGTCTATTCAGAGTTTTGACTTCTTCCTGGTTTAGGCTTGGGAGGGTTCAAGCGTCCAGGAATTTATCCATTTCTTCCAGGTTTACTGGTTCATGTAAATAGAGTTGTTTGTAGTAATCTCTGATGGTAGTTTGTATTTCTGTGCAATCGGTGGTGATGTCCCCTTTATAGTTTTTTATTACATCTATTTGATTCTTCTCTCTTTTCTTTTTTATTAATCTGGCTGGTGGTCTGTCTATTTTTTTGATCTTTTCAAGAAACCAGCTCCTGGTTTTATTGATTTTTTTGAAGGGTTTTTTTTTGTGTGTGTGTTTCTATCTCCTTCAGTTCTGCTCTGATCTTAGCTATTTCTAGTCTTCTGCTAGCTTTTGAGTTTTTTTGATCTTGATCCTCTAACTCTTTCCGTTTTGATGATAGGGTGTTGATTTTAAATCTTTCCTTGCTTCTCATATGGGCATTTATTGCTGTAAATTTTCCTCTAGACACTGCTTTAAATGTGTCCCAGAGATTCTGGTACATTGTGTTTTCATTCTTGTTGGTTTCAAAGAACATCTTTATTTCTGCCTTCATGTCACTGTTTATCCAGTCAGCATTGAAGAGCCAGTTGTTCAGTTTCCATGAAATTGTGTGGTTCTGAGTTAGTTTCTGAATTCTGAATTCTAATTTGATTGCACTGTGGTCTGAGAGACTGTTACGATTTCCATTCTTTTGCATTTGCTGAGGAGTGATTTACTTCCAATTATGTGGTCAATTTTAGAGTAGGTGTGATGTGGTGCTGAGAAGAATGTATATTCTGTGGATTTGGGGTGGAGAATTCTGTAAATGTCTATTAGGTTTGCTTGGTCCAGGTCTGAGTTCAAGTCCTGGATATCTTTGTTAATTTTTTGTCTTGTTGATCTGTCTAATATTGACAGTGGAGTGTTAAAGGCTCCCACTATTATTGTGTGGGAGTCTAAGTCTCTTTGTAGGTCATTAAGAACTTGCTTTATGTATCTGGGTGTTCTTGTATTGGGAGAATATATATTTAGGATCGTTAACTTTTACCATTATATAATGCCCTTCTTTGTCTCTTTTGATCTTTGTTGGTTTAAAGTCTATTTTATCTGAGACTAGGATTGCAAATTCCTGCCTTTTTTTGCTCTCCATTTGCTTGATAAATCTTCATCCCTTTATTTTGAGCCTATTTGTATCCTTGCATGTGAGATGTGTTTCCTGGATACAGCACACCAGTGGGTTTTGACTTTTTATCCAATTTGCCAGTCTGTGTCTTTTGATTGGGGTATTTAGCCCATTTACATTTAGGGTTAATATTGTTATGTGTGAATTTGATCCTGCCATTTTGATGCTAGCTGGTTGTTTTGCCCATTAGTTAACACAGTTTCTTCATTGTGTCGATGCTCTTTACCATTTGTTACATTTTTGGAGTGACTGGCACTGGTTGTTCCCTTCTATGTTTAGTGCTTCTTTCAGGAGCTCTGTAAGGCAGGCCTGGTGGTGATGAAATCTCTGAGTACTTGCTTGTTCATACAGGATTTTATTTATTCTTTGCTTATGAAGCTTAGTTTTGCTGGATATGAAATTCTAGTTTGAAAGCTCTTTTCTTTAAGGTGTTGAATATTGGCCCCCATTCTTTTCTGGCTTTAGAGTTTCTGCTGAGACATCTGCTGTGAGTCTGATGGGCTTCCCTTTGTGGGTAACCCGACCTTTCTCTGGCTGCCCTTAGCATTTTTCCTTCATTTCAACCCTGGTGAATCTGACGATTATGTGCCTTGGGGTTGCTCTTCTTGAGGAATATCTTTGTGGTGTTCTCTGTATTTCCTGGACTTGAATATTGACCTGCCTTGCTAGGTTGGGGAAGTTCTCCTGGATAATATCCTGAAGAGTGTTTTCCAGCTTGGATTTATTCTCTCTGTCACATTCAGGTACTCCTATCAAATGTAGATTGTGTCTTTTCACATAATCCCATATTTCTTGGAGGCTTTGTTCGTTTCTTTTTACCCTTTTTTCTCTAATCTAGCCTTCTCATTTTATTTCATTAGTTGATCTCCAATCTCTGATATCTTTTCTTCTGCTTGGTGGATTAGGCTATTGAAACTTGTGTATGCTTCACAAAGTTCTTGTGTTGTGTTTTTCAGCTCCATCAATTCATTTATTTTCTTCTCTAAGCTGTTTATTCTCATTAGCATTTTGTCAAACCTTTTTTCAAGGTTCTTAGTTTCTTTGCATTGGGTTAGAACATGTTCTTTTAGCTCAGAGAAGTTTGTTATTACCCACCTTCTGAAGCCTGTTTCTGTCAATTCGTCAGACTCATTCTCCATCTGGCCTTGTTCCCTTGCTGGTGAGGAGTTGTTATCCCTTGGAGGAGGATAGGCGTTCTGGTTTTGGGTATTTTCATACTTTTTGCACTGGTTTCTTCCTATCTTTGTGGATTTATCTACCTGTGGTCTTTGTGGTTGGTGACTATCAGATGGGGTCTGTGAATGGATTTCCTTTTTGTTGCTGGTAAAGTTTTTTCTTTCTGTTTCTTAGTTTTCCTTGTAACAGTCAGGCCTCTCTGCTGTAGGACTGCTGGAGGTGCACTCCAGACCCTTCTTGCCTGGGAATCACCTGCAGTGGCTGCAGAACATTAAGGATTGCTGCCAGTTTGTTCTTCTGTTATCTTTGTCCCGGAAGGATAATCCTGATGTCAGCCTGAGCTCTCCTTTATGAGGTGTCTCTTTGGTTATACGGGGGTTGGGGAGCTGCTTGAGGGGACAGTCTGTCCCTTATAGGAGCTTAAGTGCTGAGCTGTGAGCTCTGTTGTTCTGTTCAGAGCTGCTGGGCAGGTGTATTTAAGTCTGCTGCAGCAGAACTCGTAACTGCCATTTTTTCCCAGGTGCTCTGTCCTGGGAAGGTGGGGCTTTATTTATAAGTTCCTGTCATTCTGCTGTCTTTTTTCAGAGATGCCCTGCCCAGCGAGGAGGTAGCCTATGAATAGTCTGCCAGCAGAGGCATTGCTGAGATCCTGTGACCTCTGCCCATCTGCTGTGTGAACTTCCTTGCAGTTTTGTTAATAGGGGTATAGTTAGAACTGCTTTGGTAATGGCAGTCTGCCTCAGTAATGATGGACTGTCTCTGTAATGGCAGACTGCCTGTGTAATTGCAGACTGCCTCGGTAATGGCGGACTGCCTCAGTAATGGTGGACTGCCTCAGTAATGGTGGATTGCCTCGGTAATGGCAACTGCCCTTTCCCCCACAGAGCTGGACTGTCCCGGGTCCTGCTGTGCTTGCTATGAAACTCTCAGTTCAGAGTGTTTCAGATTGCAGGTCTTTGTGGGAGTGGGACCAGCTGAGCCAGATCACCTGGCTCCCTGTTTCAGCCCCCTTTTTTCAGTTGAATGGGTGACTCTGTCTCTCAGGTGTTCCAGTGGCCAGTTGAAACAGTGCCCAGATTTGTATGAGGTTTTTGCGGAGACCCACTCTGCCAGCTGAAGCAGCCATGCTGGAGATTCGCGGCGCTTTTCTTCCCAGGAATATCCTGGTCTGTGGACAGTAAAAATTCATTTGGAAATGCGGTGATCACTTAACCCTCTGTGTTTACACTGGGAACTACAATCCGGAGCTGTTCCTATTCAGCCATCTTGCATCCTCCTCCTGGTGTAATTTCTACTTATGTCGAATTCACAATTAAATTTAGAATTGTAACTAAAATCCCATTGAAGTTACCTGAAATGAGGAGGAAAGAAAAGAAAAATAAATGAGAAAAAAGGACCAGCAGGACAAAAAGTAGCTGCCGTTTTGTAAAGAATTCATTTCTCTTTCCTTGTTGGCATACAAGTGTGGGTGGCTTTTCTCAGTTCTGGAGTTGTAAATAAATTAGCTGTAAAGCAGTCACAGATTTCTCCCCCTGAGTCTTCTAAGTTACTTCAGGTGTCAAGCTGAGACGTCATTGGGGCTTTCAGCAATAGCACACTGTTTCATATTATGATTTTTTAAAAGCAGAGACAGAAACAACCCAAATAATTCAATTTGCGTTTGAATTAAATTCCTTGGGCATTTCTTGGATTTTGTTAGCAATTCAACAGGAAGCCTAGTATTAGGAGATAGGGAATAATTATAACAGGAAGCAAGGGAGAGTAGTAAAGAGGCACTGAATTCATGATGCAGAATTTGTCTGAAATTTTGTTTTGTTTTGTTTTTTTTAATTAGAAGGTGGTGCACCAAATTTTAATCCTTCAAAGTAATTTTCTATGACTTCAAATCTGTGTATTTTTTGCACTCACTCCTGAATTGCCCCATAAACAATCAGTGGCAAAAATCAAGTCAGTAGTAGTTTTGTAAGCCATCTCAAAGGATTTGGAGACATTTTCTAAGTCATTTTTTGACCCAACTTTCATATATCCCATTAGAATATATTATAGTAATATATATTTATTAAAGATAAAACATTCATAAATAATACTCATTATCAGTGTGACATTGGGTAAGTTAACTTTTTAAGGCCGAGTTTCTTCACCTGTAAAGTTAGGAAGTTGGATTTACTTCTTTCTAAGTTTTCTGAGTTCTAAATTATATGAAGTCATTAAAAATGAGAGAAATAATCTAGTATATAAATAGAAGTGATCCACTGTAATTTAAAACTATACATGTGTTAATTAAATAATTTATACTTAGATTAGCAATTATTTCAACAATAATTTATTTTTTGAATCTGTTGTGTTTATGTCATTGCTCTGTTTTCCATCATTCATAGGGCAAAGCTGAAAGTCCTTAGTATGGCACATTAGAGCAGTTATGCTTTTTGTGAGATAGCCTTATTTACCTGGAAAGAAACTGAGGCACAGCTTAAATACTAAAGAATTTATTTGAGCCAGATTTGCATGACTGCAGCCCAGGAAACACTTCCAAGTTATCTTGGGAAGTGTTCTAGAGAACAAAAGAGAATTGTGAACTTTTAAAGAAAAGAGGGTGATTACAAAAGTTGTTTTTCACCTATTATAATTTGTATTGAAATGGGAGGAGTTTTCTTATCCTCCTCCAGTGGGTGCAGCAGGGATGTGGGTTGGTTCTTTGGTGCTCCTGCTCAAACCCCTGGGGGGAATCATGCAGATGGGCAGGTTGTGGGGAGGACTTTTGGGCTCTAACCCCACAGCAGCATCTAGGGTTGAGTGTTTATAGCTCCCAAAGCCCCAGTGGGTGTGCGTTACAGTGTGCTCTTTTAGTTTTACTGTCTGTAGGTGGCTTCTGTTAATCAGCTCAATTAGACCCTCTGTTTTATCACAAGAACAGAGAGCTTTCTGTATCCTAGATTCTTACCCTGGTGTACCAGAAAAATCAAATCACATATGGGCTTGGAGAATGGCTACTAGGTTTTATTGATGGAGGCAGCTCTCAGCGAGGTGAATGGTGAGGCCAAAAGGGGTTTGGAGTGGGAAGGTGGTCTTTTTCTGGAGTCAGGCAGCCCAGTGGCTGACTTGTCCTCTGACCACCCCTAACCAAATTCCACATTGTCCCACCATCGATGGCTGGCTGGCATCTGCTAGTGTTTGTCAGTGTGCTCCTCTAATCCTGTACTCCTTTTGATGTCCAGCTGCTTATGCATCTGTGCCTGCTAGGGTCTTTGGGTTTTTATGGGCACAGGTTGAGGGGTATGGTGGGCCAGAGTGGTTTTGGAAAATGCAACATTTGAGTACAAAAACAGGAATGTCTGTGCTCACTTATGTCCATGGGAACAGGCTCAAGGGTGGATCCCTTACCAGGCATCCTGGCCTTCTCTACCCAACACTTCCCTTCCCACACTGCCACCTCCTCCTTTCTCCCCATATCAGTATGATTGTATCTAAAGCAGTATTGGAGTCAGGGAATTGGTTGTAGCAGTTTGAAAGATGGGCCCATGGTCAAAAACTTCTCAGATCAGCAGGAAATAGTAGAAGATAAGACAGCAGATGTTTTGGCACTTGCAAACTAGGAAGTTGTGGCCTCTAGGGTTGAGTATTCATTGCTTAAGGTGTGCCTGAAGCCCCAGCTGAAATGGCCTCCTGGCTGTATTTTAGGTGCCTTGACTAAACCATTGCCATTTCCTTCATCAGCTTCAAGCTATATTTCTTGCCTTAGCTCTTGTAACCCCTGTACTACAGACACATCAAACTCTTGAAAGTTTTTTTTTAATTTAAAATTTTAGTGGTTACATAGTAGTAGTGTATATTTATGGGTTAAACTCTTTTCTAATGATAATGTTTTCTGAATCATTGTTGAGATACAATATTCATAAGAAATTTACCCTTTTAAAGTGTACAATTTGTTGATTTTTAGTATGTTCACAGAGTTGTACAGCTACCATCAGTAACTAGCTCCAGAATGTTTTTATAATCTCAAAAAAGAAAACTCATACCCATTAGCAGTAACTCTAATTTTTCCTCTCCCTAGTACCTGGAGACTATTATTATTCTTTCTGTCATAGGGGAGGAGATGTTTCCTCAACCCTTCTAGAGTTCCTGGTTAGATTTGAAATAAAATGGACAAGGACAGATTAATGGGAGAAAAGCATATCAATTCATTTAATCAAAGTTATATGCAGCCCAGGAAACTTCAGAAATAGATCCAAAGACTCAAGGGACAGCTGTCCATTTTTATGCTTAGATTCAATGGAGTGACAGCTGTTTCATGTGTCAGCATGGCCAAGCAGTCTAAGGCACTGTGTTCAGAAACATGATAGTATAAAAAAGGGAATGATCTAATAGTAATAGACTGAGTGGAGACCCCCAGCAAGGCCTGGCTGTTTAGATGCCTCTTGATCCATGTGTGGCATTCCTTTCTCTCAGATATAGGGCAGGATGTCTTCTGGAATGAAGGTCTTAATGCTCTACTTTTTGACAAGGTGTATCCGAGAATGTCTTTTAAAAATATCTAATTTAATTTTAAGTTCCAGGATACATGTGCAGGATGTGTGGGTTTGTCACATAGGTGAATGTGTACCGTGTTGGTTTGCTGCACCTATCAGCCCATTAGTTAGGTATTAACTTCACATGCATTAGCTATTTATCCTGATGTTCTTCCTCCCCCTTCCCCCCTCAATAGGCCCCAGTGTGCATTGTTCCCCTCTCTGTGTCTATGTGTTCTCATTGTTCAGATCCCACTTAAAAGTGAGAACATGCAGTATTCGGTTTTCTGTCCTTGTGTTTGTTTGCTGAGGATAAAGTCTTCCAACTCCATCTATGTTCGTATAAAGGACATGATCTTGTCCTTTTTATGGCTGCATAGTATTCCATGGTACATATGTAACACATTTTCTTTATCCAGTCTATCATTGTTGGGCATTTGGGTGGATTCCATGTCTTTTCTATTGTGAAAAGTGCTGCAGTGAACATATGCATGCATGTATCATTATAATTATTTATATTCCTTTGGGTATATACCCAGTAATGGAATTTCTAGGTCAAATGACATTTCCGGTTCTAGGTCTTTGAGGAATCTCTATGCTATCTTCCACAATGGTTACATTCCCACCAACAGTGTAAAAGCATTCCTATTTCTCCACAGCCTTGCCAGCATCTGTTGTTTCTTGACTTTTTAATAATCACCGATCAGAGAATGTCTTTATGGCCAACTCTTACATAGAAAGTTTAGAGTAATGTTTCTAGGTTTTGTGACTGGTTGTCAGGGATAGGATTCTAGTTCTAGTTCTAGCTTCTATGACCTGCCTTAGAGGAGGAATGAAGGAGTAGAAAGAAGGGCAGGAGGAGAAGGTCAGAAAGAGTCCGCTTCTGAGGTCCTACCAAAGTGCTTCAGTTTAAAGGTACTGTACTTTGGGGTATTGTTTTCTAAGTCCTGACATTGTCTCTGTGGATTTGCCTATTTTAAACTTTTTTAAAATTTTTGTTTTAGACAGGGTCTCACTGTGTTGCTAGGCTGGATTTCAATGGTGTGATCTTGGCTCTCTGCAACCTCTTCCTCCCAGGCTCAAGCAATCCTCCCGCCTAAGCCTCCCAAGTAGCTGGACTACATGGTGTGCCACCATACAAATCTAAATTTTGTATTTTTTGGTAGAGACAAGGTTTCACCATGTTGCCTAGTTTGGTCTCTAACTCCTGAGCTCAAGCCATCCATTGGCCTTGGCATCCTAAAGTGCTGGGATTACAGGCCTGAGCCACTGCACTTGGCCTATTTTAAACCTTTTATGTAAGTGGAATCCTACATTATTATGTGGCCTTTTGTGATTAGCTTCATTCACTTAACATAATGTTTTAAGCTTCACCCATGTAGCATGTATCAGTACTTAATTTTTTTATGACTGAATAATATTCTGTTGTATGAATATATCTTATTTTATTTATCCATTCATGAGTTGATTGATGGATATTTGGTTTATTCCCATATTTTGGCTGTTTTGAATAATGCTACTATGAACATTTGTGTACAGGTTTTTGTGTGGACGTCTGTTTCCATTTCTTTTGGCCATATACCTAGGAGTAGAATTTCTGGTTTATGTGGTAACTCTTTTAACTTCTTGAGAACTGCCAAACTATTTTTCAATATGGTTTCACTAATTTGCAATACCACCAGCAATACATAAGAATTCTACTTTCTCCACATTTAAACTTTTTAATTATGAAATTTTAAAAATATATCTTTTCATTCAGTTTTTTTCAACAAATTAAGAGCAAACTGTTATGTACTGGCATATATATATGTGTGTGTGTGTGTGTGTGTGTGTGTGTGTGTGTGTATATGTATGTATATGTATATATATGTATATATATATATATATATATATATATATATGTATATATATATTGACCCCATCCAATGCCCTATCAAACTGGTATAATCTTTATGGAAGTAAACATTGTATGGTACTAGCAATACTGTAATGTTTATAATACCTACAATGTTTGATTTTTTTTCTTTTTTCTCCCCAAAGTCAGCTAAATACTCCATAGCACCATAAGCAAAACAAACAAAATTTCTTATCATGGTCTACAAATCTCCCTATATTTTCCTTTCCTCTTCCTGTCGTACTTTGCTATGAGTTATAACCTTTTTCTAACCTCTACTCAAAAGCAAGTAAAACCTAATCATCACAAATGCAAGTCAAAACCACAATGACATACCACGTCATACCAGTCAGAATAGCTATTATTAAAAAGTCAAATAACAACACATGTTGGTGAGGTTGTGGAGGAAAGGGAACACTAATACAGTGTTGGTGAGAATGTAAATGAGTTCAGTCCCTGTGGAAAGCAGAGTGAAGATTTCTCAAAGAACTGCAAATAGAACTGCCATCCAGCCCAGCAATCTGATTATTGTATATATACTCAAGGGAAGATAATTTTTCTACCAAAAAGACACTTCACTTGTATGTTTATTGCAGCACTATTCACAAGAGCAAAGACATGGAGCTAAGCTAGATGCTCATCAACAATGGAATAGATTAAGAAAATGTGCTACATATATACACATGAATACTGATATTCAGCTATGAAAAAGAATGAAATCATGTTCTTTGCAGCAACATGGATGCAGCTGATCATTATCTTAAGCAAATTAATGCAGAATCAGAAAACCAAATATCACATGTTCTCATTTATAAGTTGAGAGCTAAATATTGAGCACACACGGACATAAAGACAGACACTGGGGACTTCAAAAGTGGGGAGGTAGGGAGTAGGATAAGGGCTGAAAAACTGCCTGTTGGGTACTATGTTCACTATATGGGTAATAGGATAATTAGAAGCCTAAACTTCAGCGTCACACAATATACCCATATAACAAACATGCATATGTACCCCTGAATCTAAAATTTAAACAAAGTTTTATTTTATGGAGGATTTTATTAAAAAAGAAATAAAAAAGAACTTTTATTTACATTAATATAAATTAAATTAAATTAAATTTGAATTGATTTCTGAAATACTGAGAGTAGGCCGGGGATATCCCAACACTTCGAGAGACCGATGTGGGTGGATCATGTGAGTCCCAAGTTAGAGACAGATAAAAATTAGCCAGGAGTGGTGGCGCCCACCTGTAGTTCCAGCTACTCAGGAGGCTGAGGCATGAGAATTGCTTGAACCTGGGAGGTGGAGACTGTAGTGAACCAGGATAGCACCACTGTACTCCAGCCTGGGTAACAGAGTGAGACTGTGTCTCAAAAACCAACCAACCAACCAACAAACAAGCAGATACACAAAAAATCCCCCAAACAGAGAGCAACATTTTAGTGGGGATTTGTTGTTCTATTAAAATAAATCTAGAGTTTCTCTTAAATGAAATTTAAACATTTGTAAAGAGCCTTGTTAGTTAATCTTATTACTTTTTTCTCTAAAGCTGTATAAACTTGTGGAGGAATAGTGCTGAACCTAAAGAATGTTTTCCTATTCACAATACAGATAGATTCTTACAAGAGGCAGATTGAACAAACCAATAAAGGGAAAGAAATGCCTGCCACTGGATGCTGTTGGATATATATGTATATATCTATATGTCTATATCTATCTGTATCTATAATAAATTATTCTACCAAAGGGACACCTGCACTTACATGTTTATTTCAGCACCATTCACAATAGCAAAGACATGGAACCAACCTTTATGCCCATCAATGGTGGATTAGATAAAGAAAGTGTGGTACATATATACCCTGGAATTCTATTGAGCTATAAAAAAGAAGTACATATATAAATATTTCATTCATATATATATATATATATATATATATATATCTAGTGTGTATGTGTGTATGTATTTTAAAAAGCAAGTAAAATCAAAGGCACACCCTAGCCAGTTAAAAAAAATCACAATGAAACACCTTAGGCAGCTGGGCACAGTGGCTGATGCCTATAATCCTAGCACTTTGGGAGGCCAAGGCAGGTGGATCAGTAGAGGCCTGGAGTTTGAGACTAGCCTGGCCAAAAAGGTGAAACCCTGTCTTTACTAAAAATAAAAAAATTAGCTGGATGTGATAATGCACTCCTGTAATCCCAGCTATTTGGGAGGCTGAGGCAGGGGAACTGCTTGAACTCTGGAGGTGGAGGTTGCAGTAAGCTGAGATTGTGCCATTGCACTCCAGCCTGGTTGACAGAGTGAGACTCCATCTCAAAACAACAACAACAAAAACAACTTAGGCATTTCTAACTTTGAGTCATATAATTTCTTTTCATATATTCTAAGATAACCTGCTTCTAAAATTTATACTTTAACAAAATACATTGATTTTTGTGTCATGGAATTTTTAGCATAAGATAGGGAACAGGTGTGGTATATTAAAAAAATAGATTTGATTTCAGGATAATTTACTTAACAATCTTTGCTGGCAAATTAAAAACCTGCATCAGTTATCTACTCAGAGACTTTTCTGTGGACAGATCATTAGTATATAAGAGAATGCTTACCTTTTATTCTCTAGATTGGAAGAGTGTTCTCTTCCAATGGAGCTATTAACTGACTAAGTTAAGAAGAAAGGATGTGACATACGATAGCACTGCCTATCCAAATATTACTGCACTGGAAATTATGATCTGTTCTGTCTGTAGACCATATGAACAAGTAACAATAGTTGGTGTTTTCTGATAGTCATGTAACTTACCAATAAATGATTTTTGTTCAAAGGTGTAGGAAAGGAATAACAAATTATTCATAGTATTTCTGAATGAGTATTTCTACAAGGAAGTAGATGATAGTAGCAGATGATCTGTGGCAGAATCACTAAACCTAAAGCCTTCCTGCTCCTCATATGGAACAAAGATGAGGGAAACTAGTTTTGGAAAATATCTTCCAGGAAGCTCTTCCAGAGCCAGTTTCCACTAGTTTCCTGCTTTCTTCATTACTAGGTGTTTTCATCTCTGAATGAATGAATAATAATTAAAAGACATACTCAACATTAGTTTGCTTTTTGACATGTGCTTTTATTTCATACTTAAGACTACTTTTTCTTTCACATATACTGCATAGTGTAGAGGACTATGTAAGTGAGAACCTAGAAAAGCAACGAATTATGATTTGAAATACTTTTTTTCTTATTGCATATAAACTATACATAAATATATTAAATATTTTTTTCTTTATGTTGGATCTCTGGATAATAAGGGGTATAACACTATATGGTTAAATGCCTGGGTTTTGCATTTTGTTATCCTGTCTAGCTATGTGACTTTAAGAAAGTTGCTTAACATTTTTGTTCCTTAGTTTATTTGTCAATAAAATAGGAAACATATTAACATCTTTCTTACAGGGTTACTGGGAGATCTATAATCTATTCAGATTGTTTAATATGTTATTGTTATGAACTCCAGGGTAAGAAAGAAGCTTTCCTTTCTAATTATATCTTACAGCGTGTGTCTCTCTCCACCCCTGCACCCCTGTGTAACCTGATTAAGTCACAGATTCACTTCATTGTACCATGCCTTCACAGGTGTCTACACCCACTGCTCTTCCTGTCAAAGATCGGCTCAGACTTGGTCTCTTCTTCCCACTAGCTCTTTTTCTTCTAGCCTTCTCAATTTTTTTCATTTTTCTTTAAAAACTCCTCTCCTATAGCAGCAATCAGTCTATTTTTAAAAAATTCTGTTAGTTTGTGAGCTCTTGGATGAGAAGCTCTAATTTTTCAGGTGTGATTTATTTTTGAATACCCCGAATTGCTGGCACAAAGCAGATATTTAAAAAATATGTTTTGAATTGAGCTAAATACTGTCTTGGGCTACTGAGGTTGTAGAAATTAGGGTAGCAGTTATTCTTAAATTACCCTGTTTGGCCTAGTCTTGCCTCATGCTCCTGTACTAGCAATCTGGTGATGATGTATATACTGCAACACTTGAAAGAGCCTCTTCAATAGCAAGTGTTAAGTATGCTGTTTATTTAAGAATGTAAGATAGGGAATAACAGCATTATCATCATTTTATAATTATTGTTTTAAAGTTTGATATTACTTTTATATTTATAAGGATTATAATGATTTCATACTCGGCATTTAAAAATAATTGAATTAGTTGTTATACTTTTAGTGAAATAATGTAAGAACATTATATTGAGTTTCTTTTAATTTACTTGTTTAAGAAATTCCAGTCTAATTTAAAAAATTTATTTTATATATGAGGGAAATCAGGGGAGGGCAGAAAGCCTCTGAATATTAAGAAATTCTGAGTGGTTCCCCAAATTCTTCCTGCTCAAGTTCAGAAAATTATAATACAACTAAGTCAAAGTAAGTGGATTTGAAAGTGGTGTATGATAGCTGTGTAATATACAGAGAGACAAAGCATTTTAACTCTACCCTAACCACATGGCTGGTTTGAATTTCTATATGGTAAAATAGTATTTTTCCATATCCTCTCCCGCATCTGTTGTTTCCTGATTTTTTAATAATTGCCATTCTAACTGGCTTGAGATGGTATCTCATTGTAGTTTTGATTTGCATTTCTCTAATGACCAGTGATAATGAGCTTTCTTTCATATGTTTGTTGGCTGCATAAATGTCTTCTTTTGAGAAGTGTCTGTTTATATCTTTTGCCCACTTTTTGATAGAGTTGTTTTTTTTTCTTGTATATTTATTTAAGTTCTTTGTGGATTCTGGATATTAGTCCTTTGTAAAATGGGTAGACAAAAAATTTGTTTCCATTCTGTTGGTTGCCAGTTCACTCTAATGATAGTTTCTTTTGTGGTGTGAAAGCTCTTTAGTTTAATTAGATTCCATTTGTCTGTTTTGGCTTTTTTTGCCATTGCTTTCAGTGTTTTAGTCATGACGTCCTTGCCCATGACTATATCCTGAATGGTATTGCCTAGGTTTTCTTCTAGGGTTTTTATGGTGTTAGGTCTTACGTTTAAATATTTAATCCCTCTTGAATTAATTTTTGTATAAGTTTTAAGGAAGGGATCCAGTTTCAGCTTTCTGCATATGACAAGCCAGTTTTCCCAACACCCTTTGTTAAAGAGGAATCCTTTCTCTCTTGCTTGTTTTTGTCAGGCTTGTCAAAGATAAGATGGTTGTAGATGTGTGGTGTTATTTCTGAGGCCTCTGTTCTGTTCCTTTGTTCTATATCTCTGTTTTGGTACTGGTACCATGCTGTTTTTATTACTGTAGCCTTGTTGTGTAGTTTGAAGTCAGGTAGTGTGATGCCTCCAGCTTTATTTCTTTTTGCTTACAATTGTCTTGGCTATGTGGGCTCTTTTTTGATTCCATATGAAGTTTAAGTGTTTTTTTCCAGTTCATTGAAGAAAGTCAATGGTTGCTTCATGGGGATAGCATTGAATCTATAAATTACTTTGGGCACTATGGCCATTTTACAATATTGATTCTTCCTAACCATGAGCATGGAATGTTTTTCCATCTGTTTATATCTTCCTTTATTTCCTTGAGCAGTGGTTTGTAGTTCTCCTTGAAGAGGTCCTTCACATCACTTGTTAGTTGTATTCCTAGGTATTTTATTCTCTTTGTAGCAGTTGTGAATGGGAGTTTGCTCATAATTTGGCTCTCTTTAACTCTGTTATTGATGCGTAGGAATGCTTGTGATTTCTGCATATTGATTTTGTATCCTGAGACTTTGCCAAAGTTGGTTATCAACTTAAGGATATTTTAGGCTGAGACAATGGGATCTTCTAAATATTGAATCATGTCATTTGCAAATAGAGACAATTTGAATTCCTCTCTTCCTATTTGAATACCCTTTATTTCTTTTTCTTGCCTGAGTACTCTGGCCAGAACTTCCAATACTATGTTGAATAGGAGTGGTGAGAGAGGGCATTCTTGTCTTGTGCTGTTTTTCAATGGGAATGCTTCTAGTTTTTGCCCATTCAATATGATATTGGCTCTGGGTTTGTCATAAATAGCTGTTATTATTTTGGGATACGTTTCATCAATATCTAGTTTATTGAGAGTTTTTTTAGCATAAAGTGCTGCTGAATTTTGTCGAAGGCCTTCTCTGCATCTATTGAGATAATCCTGTGGGCTTTGTCTTTGATTCTGTTTATGTGATGGATTATGTTTATAGATTTGAATATGTTGAACCAGCCTTCCATCCCAAAGATGAAGCCATCTTGATCATGATAGATAAGCTTTTTGATGTGCTGTTGGATTTGGTTTGCCAGTATTTCACTGAGGATTTTCACATCAATGGTCATCATGGGTATTGGCCTGAAGTTTTCTCCTTTAGTTGCGTCTCTGCTAGGTTTTGGTATCAGGATGATGTTGGTCTCATAAAATGAGTTAGGGAGGATTCCCTCTTTTTCTATTGTTTGGAATAGTTTCAGAAGGAATGGTACCAGCTCCTCTTTGTATTTCTGGTAAAATTTGGCTGTGAACCTGTCTAGTACTTGACGTTTTTTGGTTAGTAGGCTGTTAATTGCTGCCTCAATTTCAGATGTTGTTATTGGCCTATGTAGGGATTTGGCTTCTTCCTGGTTTAGTCTTGGGAGGGTGTAAGTATCCAGGAATTTATCCATTTCTTCTAGATTTACTGGTTTATTTACATAGAAGTGTTTATACTATTCTCTGATGATAGTTTGTATTTCTGTGGGATCAGTGGTGATATCCCCTTTATCATTTTTTATTGCATCTATTTGATTCTTCTCTCTTTTCTTTTTTATTCATCTGGCTAGCAGTCTATCTATTTTGTTGATCTACTAAAAAAGTTGCATTGTATTTTTTCAAATCCTTCCTCTTCATCTGCTGAGATAGTCAAAGGATTTTTTATTTTATTCTGTTAATGTGGTAAAATACATTAAATATTTTTTAGGTATAATTTATATAGTGTAAAATGATGTGAAGGGTAATAATTAGTTTTGACAAATGTTACACTTGTATATATATTTTTCTTAATAGGAAATAACAAGAGAAAGGAAGGAGGGAAGGAAGTTATACAGGTATATACATTTGTCAAATGTATACCAGTGTTCCACTGAGATTCACAAACATAAAACATTTCCATCATCCCAACAGTTTTCCTCGTGCTCTTTCTGTCAATCCTATCTCCACCCCGAGGCAATCATTTTTTATTTTCTGAGATTAAGCCTGCCTGTTTTTGAACTTTGTATAATTAAAATTAGAGTAGCAGTGGGATGAGTGGCTCGCACCTCTAATACAAGCACTTTGGAAGACTGAGGTTGGTGTCAGCTTGAATCCAGGAGCTTAAGACCCACCTGAGCAACATAGTGAGACCTTGTCTCTACAAATAATAAACAAAGTTAGTCAAATGTGGTAGTGCAAACCTGTAGTCCCAGTTATTTGGGAAGCTGAGGTAAGAGAGTTGCTTGAGCCCAGGAAGTGGAGGCTGCAGTGAGCTGAGATCACACCTCTGCACTCCACCCTGGTAAACAAAGCAAGATCCTGTCTCAAAAAAATCAAATAAAATAACAATAAAATTAGAGAAGTACTCTTTCTGAGCTTAGCTCCTTAACTCATTAAACTGTTTAAATTTTTTTAATTAAAAATATTTTTATTTTTAATTTTTATAAATACATAATAAATGTATATATTTATGGGGTATCCGAAATATTTTCATACAGTCATACAATGTGTAATTATTTCCTTAGGACAAGTGGATTATTCATCACCTCAAGCAATTATTCTTTATTTGTGTGACAAACAATCCAATTATGCTCTTTTTGTTATTTTTAAATGTACAATAAATTATTGTAGACTGTAGCCACCCTGCTGTGCAACCAAATACTAGATCTTATTCACTCTTTCTAACTATATTTTTGTGCCCATTAATCATCCCCACTTTAATTCCCTGCAACCTTTCACTACCCTTCCCAGCTTCTGATAACCATTGTTCTACTCTCTATCTCCATGAGTCCAGTTGTTTTAATTTTTAGCTGCCACAAATACATGAGAACATGCAAAGTGGTCTTTCAGTGCCTGGCTTATTTAACTTAACATAATGACCTCCAGCTCCATCGATGTTGCAAATTACATGTCATTTTTTATGGCTGAATAGTACTCCCTTGTGTCTATGTACCATATTTTCTTTATCCATTCATCTGTTTATGGACACTTAGGTTGCTTCCAAATTTTGGCTATTGTAAATAGTGCTTTAATGAACTTCAATAAACACGAGAGTGCAGATATCTGATTTTCATTCTTTTGGGTATATACCCAGCAGCAGCATGTCTGGATCATATGGTAGTTCTATTTCTACTTTTTTGAGAAATCCCTAAACTGTTCTCCATTGTGGTGGTACTAATTTACTTTCTCACCAACAATATGTAAAGGTTCCCTTTTCTCTACATCTTCATCAGCATTTGTTATTGCCTTATTGCCTGTCTTTTTGATAAAAGCCATTTTAACTAGGGGGAGATGATAATTCATTGTAGTTTTGATTTTCATTTCTCTGATGATCAGTGATGTTGAGTACCTTTTAATATACTTGTTTGCTATTTGTGTTTTCTTTTTAGAAATGTCTACTTAGATCTTTTCCCATTTTTAAATTGGATTATTAAGTCTTTTCCTATAGAGTTTGTTGGAGCCTGGGAGGCTGGGGAGGCCTCAGGAAACTTACAATCGTGGTGGAAGGAGAAACAAACACATCCTTCTTCACGTGGCAGTGGGAAAGAGAATGAGAGAAGTACAGAGTGAGGTGGGAAAAAGCCCTCACAAAGCCATCAGATCTTGTGATAACTCACTCACTGTCATGAGAATAGCACAGGAGAACTGCCCCCATAATTGAGTCACTTCCACAAGGTCTCTCCCCCAACACATGGGGATTACAATTGGGATTATAATTCAAGATGAGATTTGAGTGGGGACACAAAACCAGACCATATTATTCTGCCCCTGGCTCCTCCCAAATCTCATGACTTCACACTGCAAAACACAGTCATGCCTTTCCATCAGTCACCCACTGTCTTAACTCATTCCAGCATTAACTCAAAAGTTCAAATTTAAAGTCTTATCTGTGACAAGACAAGTCCCTTCTGCCTGTGAACCTGTAAAATCGAAAGCAAGTTAGTTACTTCCTAGGTTCGATGAGGGACAAGCATTGCATGAATACACCCATTCAAAATGGAAAATCTTGGCCAAAAGGCTACAGACCCCATGGAAGTCTGAAATCCAACAGAGCAGTCATTGAACCTAAAATTCCTTAATGATCTCCTTTGACTCCATGTCTTACATCTGGTTCATGCTGATGCAAATGGTGGGCTCTCATGGCCTTAGGCAGCTCTGCCCCTGTGGCTTTTCATGGTACAGCCTCCTGCTCCAGCTGCTTTCATGGCTGGTGTTGTGTATCTGTGGCTTTTCCAGGTGCAGGATGAAAGCTGTCAGGGTCTGGAGGATGGTGGCCCTCTTCTCATAGCTTCACTAGGCAGTGCCCTAGCGGGGACTCTGTATGGGGGATCCAAACCCACATTTTCCTTCTGTACTAGCCTAGCAGAGGTTCTCCACGAGGCCCTCACCCCTTCAGAAGACTTCTGCCTGGACATCTAGCATTTCTATACATCGTCTGAAACCTAGGCACAGGTTCCCAAATCTCAGTTCTTGTCTTCTGTGCACTACAGAACCAATACCATGTGGAAACTGCCAAGGCTTGGGGCTTCTATCCTCTGAAGCAACAGCCTGAGCTGTACCTTGGCCCCTTTTAGCCATGGCATGAGTGGCTGGGACACAGTCCTGAGACAGCACACAGCATGGGGCCTCTTGACCTAGCCAAGGAAACCATTATTTCATTCTAGGCCTTGGGACCTGTGATGGGAGGGACTGCTGTGAAGCTCACTGACATGCCCTGGGAACACCTTCCCTATAGTTTTGGCAACTGACATTTGGCTCCTCAGATAGTTTGGGTTATTTATGCAAATTTCTGCAGCTGGTTTGAATTTCTCCCCAGAAAATGGGTTTTTATTTCTGTCACATTGGGCTGCAAATTTTCCAAACTTTTATGTTCCGCTTCCTCTATATTGATTTGCCACTTAGAAATTTCTTCTCCCAGATACCTAAATCCCTCCTCTCAAGTTCAAAGTTCCACAGATCTCTAGGGCAGTGGAAAAATGCCACCAATCTTTTTGTTAAAGCATAGCGAGAGTCACCTTTTCTCTAGTTCCAAAAAAAGTTCTTCATCTCCATCAGAGTTCACCTCAACGTGGTCTTCATTGTCAATATCACTATAAGCATTTCAGTCAAAGCCATTCAGTAAATCTTTAGGAAGTTCCAAACTTTCCCACATTCTCCTATCTTCTTCTGAGCCCTCCAAACTGTTCCAACCTCTATCTGTTAGCCAGTTCCAAAGTTGCTTCCACATTTTCAGATATCTTTATAGTGGCACCCCACGCTTTGGCACCAGTTAGTCCATTCTCCCAATGCTATAAAGAAATGCCTAAGACTGGGTAATTTATAAAGGAAAGAGGTTTAATTCACTCACAGTTCCACATGGCTGGGAAGGCCTCAGGAAACTAGCAATCATGGCAGCAGGGGAAGCAAACACATGCTTTTTCACATGGGGGCAGGAGAGAGAAGAATGAGAGAAGTGCACAGCAGAGTAGGGGAAAAGGCCTTCATAAAAGCATCAGATCTTGTGAGAACTCACTCACTATCATGAGAACAGCATGGGGAACCACTGCAATGATTTAATCACCTCCCACAAGGTTCCTTACCCAACATGTGGGGATTAAAATTAGGATTACAACTCAAGATGAGATTTTGGTGGAGACACAGAGCCAGACTATATCAGATAGTTTGCAGATATTTTCCTCCATTATTTGGGTTGTCTTTTCACTTTGTTGATTAATTTTTTTGCTATGCAGCATTTTTTTTAACTTGATGTGATTCTGTTTGTCCATTTGTGCTTTGGTTGCCTGTCCTTATAGAGTACTACTCAAAAAATCTTTTCCCTGACTCTGCCTTCCTGGAGCTCCAATTGCCAGCTAAAACGGCACCTGGACCCACCTTAAACTTCATATGGAACCAAAAGAGAGCCCGCATAGACAAGTCAATTCTAAGCAAAAAGAACAAAGCTGGAGGCATTACACTACCGGACTTCAAACTATACTACAAAGCTACAGTAATCAAAACAGCATGGTACTGGTACCAAAACAGAGATATAGACCAATGGAACAGAACAGAGGCCTACGAGGCAACACAACACATCTACAACCATCCAATCTTTGACAAACCTGACAAAAAC
>PVKV010030768.1:0-21870 GCA_004027835.1 Alouatta palliata
CAGGATGGGTGAGAGGTGTTCACGTTATCATGAGAACAGTTAAGATGGCAGGATGGGTGAGAGGTGTTCACGTTATCATGAGAACAGCTAAGATGGCAGGATGGGTGAGAGGTGTTCACGTTATCATGAGAACAGTTAAGATGGCAGGATGGGTGAGAGGTGTTCACGTTATCATGAGAACAGCTAAGATGGCAGGATGGGTGAGAGGTGTTCACATTATCATGAGAACAGTTGAGATGGCAGGGTTGGGTGAGGGGCTTGTCCAGGGAAGCTCCACTGGCGATCAGGGCCAATGGTGAACAGGCTGGGGGTGGGAGACGATCAGCCCGGGCAGGCAGGACTTCAGACTTTCAGGCTCCAGGCTTGCATATGAGACATGACATTCCTGTCTTTTTATATATAGAGAGAAAGAATTAGAGAAGAGGGGGTGATGACAGGTCTCTGGGGGTGAGGGCAAAGTTTCTCAAGGCTGCTTCATGCATGACAGGGGGCTGCACAGACACATAAACACATTTTTTTGAGTAGGGGAGATGGTAGAAGTGGGAACAGGACAGGTGTGCAAATAAGGAAGGTCTGGACAGTCCGTTCTGCCTTACAGATGCTTACGCTGCTGGGGGACTTTGAGGGAATTCAAGGTGTTGTGGGGTTGTCCAGAGCAGCATTTGCCGATTTGTGATCGCCTGGATGCGGCTTTGTATGAGTTGGGAGATGAAGCGGAAGATACAGCGTCCGAATAGGAGAAGAAAGATGGGTATTAAAGGAGTAAGGATTGGAAAGAGCCATGACCTCCAGTTAGGAAACGGCCAGGCAGGTTTGGCATAGGTGTGTGCCAGGTTAGCAAACTTTTGGGCCCTGTCTCTGAGTTTTTTGATATGATCATACACTAGGCCAGATTGGTTTAAGTTCTCCTTTTTTGCGGTAAGTCGAGGCCATGATGGTTTTGGAGAACAGCTGCAGCCAGAGTCTACCTGAGCCTGAAGGGCAGACGGGGTGTTATACATATCTGTAATGCTGGCGGGAATCAGTGGACTGCGGAATGCTGTGACGGAGGTGGTGATCCCCGCCATGCCAGTTTCAAGGCCTGCGGTGGAGGCTGCAAGCCCTATTCCTACGAGTGATGGAATTCGTTGTATAGCTGCTTTTCGTCGGGTAGGTGTCATAAGGAGGACAGGCAGTTGTTCATTACCATTGGCAAATTGGATTTTAAGAATAAGGAAGACTAAGGGACAGGTGCCTGTCCAGTTAGTAGGCAAACACATATAGGTAGAGGAGCCACATAGGAAGAAAAGGCCTGGGGTGAGTCAGAACTGAAAACGAAGGGTGAAGGGGTGAGAGGGAGTATTGAATGGGGAATCAGATGCCCAAATTCCTAAAGATCCAGCAAGGACAGCAGCTGTTTGGGGTTGAAGGGGCGATGGGTGTGGCAGCTGTGTGGTGGAAGTGGTTTGATTTCATAATGTATGAGGAAGCGTGTGATGTCAACAAATAGGATGCTACTTACATTTGTAGGGGTGGGTATAACTAAGCATGATGAAGGACTAGGAGGAGAACCTGAGGCACACGGAGAGGGTAACCAAGGATGAAGTGAGATCAGGGAAGGTGTTTAAGCAATAATGTCTGTTAATGTTTTTGAGATTATTAGTAGTGACAGAGGGTCTGTCAGTAAAGCGGAGTAGTTATGCTCCATAGGCATGTTAATATGTGTGTCGGGACTTTACAGATGAAGGGTAAAAGTGCATTTAAAAGGTGGAAGGTTACCTAAGGGGATCCCAGTGGTTTGTTGATGGGAAATGCATAGAGGGGCAGGAGTGGAGACAATTGTTTGGGTAGTGAGGGGTCCTAGCCTGGGCAGGGTGGAGTTGATATGAGGTGAGAGTGGCTGTAAATAGGTGGGGAGGAGCAAAGCAGCTTGTTGGTATGAAACATCTGAAGAGGTCCTGCTGAGTCTGTTTAAAAAGTAAAGAAGCTCTGTAGGAGGTAGAGGCAGGGACTGTCAAAAGAGGTACACAGATGTAAAGAGACAGGAGAGGTAGCCCAGTCAGCCGGCAAGGCAGGAATAGCGGCATAAGAGGAGGAGGAAAGGGAGGTACAGAGCCAGCAGTTTTTTGCCAACAATGGGTTGGCATCACTGAGGAGGGAATGTTAGATTGATAGTATGTAAAAGAGAACTAGGGAAGGGTAGAGAGCGACAGAACGGGACTGAGAATAAGAGTGAGTAGGAAAGTAAAAAAGGGAACTTCATTAGGGGGAAAGAATTGGAGTGTTCCTTGCCACACATGGTCATCTATCCACTCTAGAAAGGAATTAAGGGTGGCATCTGGAGAGTAGGACCGGAGGTGCCAGCTAGGAGGGCTTGCAGGAAGAGTGAGAACCTACAGTGCGAACACGTGCAGGGCATTTGGGGTCTAGGGTTGCTCTTCAGGGATTCGAGCGAGCCTGAGGGAAGTCGGGGAGAGTACTTGTGACTTCCAAGAGGAGGTGGGTGGGCTAAGCTGGTCGTCTGGTGGGCACAGTCTGATCCTGGAGCGGTGATCCCAGTGGGGAGGGTCTTGCAGGCGGACAGCAGTTGGGGTACGGCAGATAACCAGGTAAGGACCTGTCCACTGAGGTTGTAGAGCTGGACGGGTTAAGTCCTTGACCGTACTGATCGTCTGGCTAAGATGTCCTCGTACGGCTGGGTGTCTGGAGTGGGTAAGAGGAGATTAGCAGCTCGGCGAATTTCCTGCCTCGTTTGTTGGAGAACTGGAAGATAGTCTCCAGGAGGGCTGGGGTCTGGAAGAAGGTTGGGTCCGAGTAGAAAGGTGCAGCCATACAGAAGTTCAAAGGGGCTACACCTGGCGGGTTCCCGGGGAGTGGCATGAATTCGGAGAAGACCGATAGGCAGAAGAGATACCCAGTCCTTTTTTAGTTGAAGGGTGAGTTCAGTAAGATGTGTTTTTAGAAGGCCATTAGCTTTTTCTACTTTCCCTGAGACTGAGGGTGGTAAGGAGCATGGAGATTCCATTGAATGCTGAGGGCCTGAGAGACTGCTTGGGTGATTTGGCTAATGAAAGCGGGGCCATGATCTGACTGTATGGAAGTAGGCTGGCCAAACCGGGAATGATATCGTTTAATAGACAAGAAATAACCGCAGTAGCCTTTCTGCTCCAGTAGGGAAGGCTTGAATCCACCCGGTGAAGGTATCCACCCGTACAAGAAGACATTTAAATTTTTTAACATGGGGCACATGAGTAAAGTCAATTTGCCAGTCTTGCATGGGAGCAAATCCTCGTGCTTTATGGGTAAGAAAAGGAGGAGGTCTTAAAAATCCTTGGGGGTTGGTAGAGTGACAGATGGAGCACTGAGATTGATTGTTTTAAGGATAGACTTCCTTGAGGGGAAGAGATGAGAGGCTCTCAGAGACGGGCAAAAGGCTTGTATCCTACACGAAACTGGTCATGAAAGGAAGAGAGGATGGAATGAGCTTGCGAGGCAGGAAGAAGGGATTTTCCATCATCTAAAAACCAATTCCCTTGAGTGGGGCGGGACTGATACTTTAACGACTCTGAGGTCAAATAGAGGATTAATTGATGAAAAATAAAAATACTGTCCACTAGGTGGGGATAGCGGTGCGTTGGCTGCTGTCCTAGCTGTCTCGTCTGCTAAGGCGTTTCCCTGAGTGATGGGATCTGAAGTTTCTGGTGCCCTTTACCGGGGACGACCCTGGCCTTAGCTGGGAGAAGAGCAGCTTTAAGGAGGCCTTTTTTTTTTTAATTTTATTTTAGGTTTGGGGGTACATGTGAAGAACCTGCAAGATTGTTGCATAGGTACACACATGGCAGTGTGATTTGCTGCCTTCCTCCCCATCACCTATATCTGGCATTTCTCCCCATGTTATCCCTCCCCAACTCCCCACCCCCTGCTGTCCCTCTCCTAGTCCCCCCTGACAGACCCCAGTGTGTGATGCTCCCCTCCCTGTGTCCATGTGTTCTCATTGTTCAACACCCGCCTATGAGTGAGAATATGCGGTGTCTGATTTTCTGTTCTTGTGTCAGTTTGCTGAGAATGATGGTTTCCAGGTTCATCTATGTCCCTACAAAGGACACGAACTCATCGTTTTTGATGGCTGCATAATATTCCATGGTGTATATGTGCCACATTTTCCCTGTCCAGTCTGTCATCGATGGGCATTAGGGTTGGTTCCAGGTCGTTGCTATTGTAAACTGTGCTGCAGTGAACATTCGTGTGCATGTGTCCTTATAGTAGAATGATGTATAATCCTTTGGATATATACCCAGTAATGGGATTGCTGGGTCAAACGGAATAGGAGGCCTTTATTAAAGAAGCATTGATAGCCGGGCGTGGTGGCTCACGCCTGTAATCCCAGCACTTTGGGAGGCTGAGGCGGGTGGATCACGAGGTCAAAAGACCGAGACCATCCTGGTCAACATGGTGAAATCCCGTCTCTACTAAAAATACAAAAATTAGCTGGGCATGGTGGCACGTGCCTGTAGTCCCAGCTATTTGGGAGGCTGAGGCAGGAGAATTGCTTGAACCCAGGAGGCGGAGGTTGTGGTGAGCCGAGATCGCGCCATTGCACTCCAGCCTGGGTAACAAGAGCGAAACTCTGTCTCAAAAAATAAAATAAAATAAAATAAAGAAGCATTGATAATGGAAGATCCCTGTGTAATGAGAAAATCTCTTTCTGCCCAAATGACAGCATGGTGATGGAGGATGTGGAAGGCATATTTGGAATCAGTATAGATATTTACCTTTGGCCAGGGTAAGAGCACGTGTGAGTGCTATTAATTCAGCCTGTTGAGAAGTAGCAGATGGAAGGAGAGTGGCAGCTTCATTGGTAGAGGTATGGGAAACAACAGCATAGCCAGCCTTTCCTGGAGAGGACTGCTTAGGTTTGGAAGAGCTGCCATCCATAAACCATGTGTGATCAGAGTCTGGAAAAGGGAAAACAGCAATATCTATTAGGGAGATGCAGTTACGTGGCGCGGGAGCAGCATTCACGTTTGGTATTAGTGAGGGGCTGGATTCAAATCGGGGCCATGCGTAATACCCACAGTGGGAGTTTCAGTAAAGAGCGAATAGAGTTGGACCAGACGTGGGGCAGATGGCAGCTGTGGAAGATGAGAAGAAGATGTCAAAGCCTGGAGATTGTGGGAGGTGTATAAAGTCAGTGAAGCGTAGCCTGTGATTTTGAAAGCTTCCAGAAGAGTTAGAGCGGCTGCCGCGGTGGCCCGCACACACTGGGGCCAGCCTAGGACAGTGAGGTCCAATTGTCTAGACAGGAAAGCAACGGGGCGCGGACCTGGCTCTTGTGTAAGAACTCCAACTGCACAGCCCTAGATTTCAGCAGTATATAATGAAAAGGGTTGAGACAAATTGGGAAGAGCTAGAGTGGGGGCCGTTTTTACACCTGTCTTTAAGGAGTGAAAGGAGGAGTAAGGAAAGGATTTAGGATCAATAGGGTCGGATAAGTTTCCTTTAGTGAGTTTATACAATGGCTTAGTTAGAATAGCAAAAGCTGGTATCCAGAGGCGAATGTAGCAACCACACCGAGGAAGGAGATAAGCTGTTGTTTGGTGGAGGGGTTGGGGTGTCGGAGCTTAGCTGGACCCGATCGCCAGGGAGAGCATGGGTGTTTGGTTGGAGGATGATGCCCAGATAGGTGACAGACGTTGAAGAAATTTGGACCAAACCCCCGGAGTTCTCCTAACAACACTCCTATCTTGCCTGTCCAAAAACTGGACAAGCCTTACCGGCTGGTTCACGACCTCCGCCTTATCAATCAAGCTGTCCTTGATATCCACCAGCCACAACAACTCCCCTGGACCATCCTGCCTCAGGGTTTCAGCCACAGCTCACGCTACGTCAGTCAGGCCCTTGCTCATGACTCACTCTCTTTCTGCCCCTTGTCTTCCCACCTTATTCAAACCCACCTTATTCAAATTTGGGCCTTAGATGGGGACACTCGCTATCCTTGAACGACCTGGAATGGAGGAGCTCTAGGGGCCCTGATGGGCCTCTCCAGTGCTGCTGCATTGTTCAACAGAAGCCCCTAGCCTCATGCAGCTGTTTAAACGTACATTAGTTAAATACATTCAATGTCCCATAGATCTAATTTAAATCAGTTCCCTAGTTGCAGTAGCTACACTCAAGTGCAGCTCAGTAGCAGAAATCAGTACTTTACTGGGCAATGCCAGCAGAGCACATTGCCATCATCACAGAATGTCCTAGAGGATAGCACTATGTAGACACTATTCCCAGCCACAGGCAGTGGGTCAGGTCCTTGACCTCAGCCTGAATCTCTCCAGCCTTCTCCCTGCTCCCTACACCCAGCAGCCTCTGGCTGGGGCCTGCTTCCCCGAAGAGAAACAGGATGGCTGAGGCCGTTCTGCCATCTGCAGCATTCTCCTGACGCACGCCCTAATCTCAGTGATGGCTTCATTCAGCAGTTATTCATGGGGCATCTCCTGTGTACCAAAAAGGCCACTAGGGCTACGGTGATAAATCAGACAGAGTTCCCAATCTAAAAAAGCGTACATTCTAGAGAGAGGAGACAGCAAACAATCGAAAGCTTGATCACGACAAGGAAACGAAACATGGTAGCAGCATGCAAAGTGGGGGCAATTTGGTCGAGTGGTCAGGGAAGCCCTTCCTGGGGAGAGGACATTTCCACTGATTTCTGAGTGGGAGAAGATCTGGCAATGCACATTCCAGGCAACAGAAACACCCAGTAGAAAGGCCTTAAGGTGGGAATGAGCTTATCAAGTTTGAAGGAAAAAAGACCTTTGTGGCAGGGCCATGGCAGGTGGAGGGAGAGGGCTGGGAAGTGAATTTGGACAGAGAGGCAGGACCCAGGCTGTGTGGGTGCTGGAGGTGGGGCCAGCAGGCAGGTTGATTGTATTCTTAGATTAGCAGCATGGTTTCCAGGAAGGAACTGACATGATCTTGTGCAGGGATACCAGCCCGTATCAAAGTGCAATTTCCCGGCTCCCCCTCCAAACACCGGCTTCTCAGGCCCGCAGGCCTCTGTGACCGCTCTCTGCTAAGCCCATGTGACATGGAGCAGAGAAGCAGGGACTAAGTCAGTCATGGCAGGATACAATAAAACCTCAGGGTCACTAAAAGGCTCAGAAGCATGAGAACACAGAGCCTGAAAAACAAGAGACTTTTGAGGATTTGAGCCCACGTTTAAATGATGCAACAGTTTTGGTGTCTGTGGAGAAATCAGGGGACACCTTGCCTCCCTGTCATTTTGATTAAGCACATTCCGTATCAAGCTGAATGAAAACACAAAAGTACTTTTGCAACCTGAGATGGATCAAAGTGAGCAAGCACGCCCACTCCAACATCAGCACCTGCGACACCGAGAGCCAGGTTCCAGCTCCTGCTGAGGTCCCAGGGGAGTGGGTGGATGGGTGGCAGATAGCTGCAGGAACACTTGGGGGGCGTAGGCGGATGAAGTATGGTTTTCTGTGGCAGCTCTCTTACACTGTCTGCCTCTGTCTCGGCTGCCTGCTCCGGTTCTGCGGCTCCTGCGGTTCCCACGCCTGCAGCTGCATTCCCTGGCCTGCAAGGCCGGCTTTCCCTTACAGGGTCAAAAACTTCACTCTCTCTCTTTGGGCACAGGCCGTATGCACAGCATCACCAGGGCTGTTGCACCTTTTACAAACAACAGTGGCTCTGAGCCAGGTGATGAACCTGCCCACGTTATGGCTACATAGCTCTGATTATGTAACAAGCAGAATAGACGCCCTCCAGTTTATGTCAGTCCAGGAAGCATAACACGTGAGGTCACTACACTGCGTATCTGGAGTGAGACAGGGACTACACCTTAAAGAGCTCAGTTTAGCGGGAGGCGGTTATGAAAACATATCCTTTCACGATGTGGAGCAATGCCTGGAGTGCTATGGAAACCCAGAGAGAGTTCTGGAACGTGTGTGTGTTTCAGGGGTGGGCGGGAGTGGTGGTATGTATGTCTATGCGTGTTCAGCTAAGGAAGCCGGATGTGCTTCTATGGGCAGTAAAAGCTACTGACGATTTTAAGCAGAAGAGACAAGACCAGATTCCATTCTGACAATCACGAGGGGCGGCGTATGGCACGATCAGACTGTGACACGAGAGGCAGGGAAATCCAGGAGGAAGGTTAATACAACAGTCCAGGACAAATATGAGCAGTGGTAGAGGGCTACAAACAACAGAGCTCATAAAGATGCAAAAGCCCCAGGTTTCTGGTTTGGGTGACTGGGTAGGGGAAACAGCAAGAAGCAGAGCTATGGCCGGGCGCGGTGGCTCACGCTTGTAATCCCAGCACTTTGGGAGGCCGAGGCGGGCGGATCACGAGGTCAAGAGATCGAGACCATCGTGGTCAACATGGTGTGAAACCCCGTCTCTACTAAAAATACAAAAAAATTAGCTGTGCTTGGTGGTGCGTGCCTGTAGTCCCAGCTACTCAGGAGGCTGAGGCAGGAGAATTGTTTGAACCCGGGCGGCGGAGGTTGCAGTGAGCTGAGGTCGCGCCACTGCACTCCAGCCTGGCGCCTGGTGACAGAGTGAGACTCTGTCTCAAAAAAAAAAAAAAAAAGAAGCAGAGCTATCACAGGGGTGGGGACGGGTCGGGAAAGTTCCACCAAATGACCTCAACATTGGCAAAAGAAATCTCAAAATTGACTGAGATCGGCCTCGCTTGTTGGTTACCTATGTGAGGACCTTTGCAGAGAGGAGAATCATGGAGGAAGGACTTTATTCCGCCACGAACAAACTACTGCTGATGCAGAAAATGAGAGCAGAAGAACACATTTCTCTTCTTTTCTGTAGCAGGAGTGAAACTTCCCTGAATCCTCCCCCGCCTAGAAATTGCATCCTGTTTGCAAGTTTCATAAGTTTAGAGATTCATGTATTCTTGCTCTCTATAGCTGATAACTGAAAGGTATTGTTTTTCACGTGAGCAGCACAGGTCACTCTGTCATGTCTCAGCAGGCCTGGATGGCAGTCATCCAGGCCCCACAGTGAAGCACGCAGGATAAGCCGTGCAAGGGAAAGATAGTGGCCATCTGCGCCACATAGCACAAGTCATACGGAAGCGTAAGTTGTAAACTTGTCATTTTTGATAAACTGCCTTCGTTCTCTCCTGCCTTTCATGTATAAGAGTCAAGCTTGGTCTTCGTTCAGTGCTCAGTCTTTTGGATGTGAATCCACTGAGCTGGTGCACACCTTAATAAAATCCTCCTGTTCTACCCATCCATCTCTCCGGTCTCCTAATTTCCCGTGACACTATAACCTAGGGAACTACTTTGTTTTATTTTGTGTCCTTTATTTGGACAGCCAGATCTTCTGAGGTCAGGACTCCCGCAAAGGATCTTCAAAAGTTGGTTCTCTTTTACTCAGTTGCCAATGGGTCCTCTCTTAACAACACTTTCCTTCAGAGATGGCAGAGCTTTAGAGAGTAACTAGCTTCTCTCTCTGGGAACTCTGAACCCTGTTTGTGCTCTGTAACGGACAGCAAGCCCAATCCAGTTCAACATTGTGTAATAAAACGGCGAGCTGTTTTTCAGTTGCCGTGAACTCCCAGATTGCAGGTCACATAACCTGAGCATGCCCAGATGAACTAAGTGTGCCTGATTTGCAAACCTGGGGCCAGCTGGAACTAAAAAGTCAATACGGACAGAACCAAAGTGCTCAGATCTAGAAACAGGGACCAAATGAAGAAGCAAGCCCGGAATCACCTCATTGCAAGATCCAATCAGATCATGCCTCATTACCCTCTGCATATAAAAGCTGCCGGAGCCCCAGCTCGAGACAGATTTGAGCATCGCCTCCTGACTCCTAACCAGTCGGCTCACAGTGATTCCTTTTCTCAAGAGCCAGTGCCATTGTATTTCCTTCTATGCATGTCAAAGACCGAGCCTATCACGCCGTAACATTGACTGTTGCAACATTTCGTCTTCCATAGTCATTGCCTTGTTTATCCTCCTGCCTCTATTGCCAGCCTGAAAGCTTCTCAAGGGCAGGGGCTTGTTTAGCTCTGCACGCTCAGCTTAGCCCAGGTCCCCACACATGTGGGCAGCTTAGGAAGAGTCGTAATTCTTGGCCCTTTGGCTGCCCTAACCAGGCTAAATACCTTTGGACGGTGTTGGGGTTGAACTGTGTCCCTAAAAGATATGTTGAGGTGCTAACTCCTGGCATCTGTGACCTTATTTGTTAATGGGGCTTTTGCAGGTGTCATCAAGTTAAAACGAGGTCATACTGGACGAGGGTTGTGCCTAATCCACGGTGAATGGTACCCTTATTAGAAGAGAAAAGAGATTCGGAGAAACAGCACCCCGTAACCACAGAGGCAGAGACTGAAGCGCTGGAAGCACAGGTCAAGGAATGCCAATGATTGCTGGTAACCACACAAACTAGGAGAGAGGAATGGATTCTCGGAGGCTTCAGAACTATGAGAGAATAAGTGTGTGCTGTGTTAAGCCACCGGGTTTATGGTAATTTGTTATGGAAGCCCTAGAAAACTAACTTGGACAGCCTAAAAAGCAATTACTCTGTGTGATCAAACACAAAGGTGAGCGGGTGTGTCTGTGAGGGTAGATCTCATTTACCTTTTACTTAATTCCACCGACATCTGGTCTGTGCTCTTCTCTCACATGATTTGAGTTAGTTTTCACTTCTCTGACTCTGACAGAAATCTATTAGGGAATGGCAAAACCCAAGTTGAGGGATTAATGTACAAAAATAATTAAGAATATTGGAGGGTTTTGGATTTCACTAGAGATTCTGCAGACCAGCTGCTGATGATGTTGGACTAAATTGGCAGTATCCAACCTTCTCTGTTCCTCCTGGGGACATGTAGGTGCCTTCATCCTATATGATGAAGGACAGGTGACCTTAATCCCTCAGGGGATAACGTTACATCATTCTTTTTATTTTTATTTTTTTTGCAAAACATTACACAATTTTTTATTATTAAATGAGAAAATCTCATTTGTTATGTTGTCACATTGCTAGTCAGAGAAATGTTGCAGTGATGAAGAAAGTCAATGCTGGACCAACCGAAGCCCTCATTCCTACAACATTCATTTACAAAGCAACAATGTTCAACACAGCCCAACAAAACATTCTTGGTTTTCTTCATATTGAAGTTCCCCCAAAAATCCTCTTCTAATGGGGTATTTTACTACATAAATTACAGTTCTTCATTTTTACAGTTCACCCCAAACTGTATGAGAGATGTACCACGCTAAGGTTTCTAAAGCTGTTAGGAAATCTTTCACACATCGTCGTCATCTGATGTGTCACTGTTACTTGTTTCTGTGTCATCATTCTCAATTGTGAGTTTGAAAGTGCTGTTCTTCCAGGGTCCAAAGTTGAAGTCACAGATCAGGCCATTTTTCAAAATACCATTTTTTCTAAGACCATTCTTTCGTTAACTGTTCACTAATAACTTGGAATTCGCTCATTTCATCCTCAGTTAAGGGAGCACATGTTTCATCATTTTCACTGTCTTCCTGCCAGCCCATTTCCTTTAACAATCTGTGTTCTGCCTCAAGTGAACTTGAAAGAACATCGGTTTGCGGGAAGGTTGAAGATCAAATGATCTGTTGGGAAATCACCGAGGCATTGCCATTCTCTTGAGGAATTTCATTTTCATCGAAGTTTCAGTTTATATCCCTTTCTTGGTGAGTACTATTGCTTTTATGTAAATTAAATGAGTTGTCATCCTTCTCTGAGCCAGCACGGCTTTCATCTTCATGTTCCTCTTCTACTGTGTCTCCTTTCAATGCTTTCGAAAATTCACTCTTCTTATCAGTGTGCATTCATGTCAGTTTGGTTAGACGAGACTGCTGATTATCAACAGGAGAAGAGGAATTTGAATGATTACACTCTTTCACTGAATTTGTTGATGGACTAAAATTCTTGGCAGTTGATTTAAAAGCATTAAAGTTGACAACACCATATGTAGACTCATGACGGAAAGAAGTTCCAGCTTTCTTTTCTTTTGTTTGGCTTTTCCACTGTGTGGGTTTTGTAGGTGGAGAAGCAGGTTTAGGGACTAAACCTTTATAAACACTTGGACCAGTTCCATTCTTAACTGGCTGTGACTGAAGATTTCCTACTACTGGGAATCCAGATAGCTGTAAGTCTTTTGTATTACCTTTCTTAATGACCAGCATTGTTGGAGCTCTAGATTTAGGATTCAGAGTATATTCTAAGAGAGGAGCTTGGGAGATTTTTTTGGTTGGGTATGTGTGTGTCTGGGCTTGGAAGCCCCACACACCTGCAGCTAAAGATTTATTGTGATTTGGTTCTCTCTCATATTCAGGATTTAAAGACAGAAAATCTTCAGCTTCAAACTGTTTGCGTTCTCTCTTTTCTTCTTTTCTCCCGGTTTCATTGTCAGGTATGTTGTTTTCATGCAGTCCTTGGCTTTTTCCAGAATGGAAAATACTGCTATGAGAACGGGAACTCCCACCATGGTATCCCCCACGATGATTTATGTTTTCCGTACCATTTCTTCCATGTGTACGCCATCCAGTTTTTTCTTTCCTTCCAAAGTTACCTCCATTAGGATGTCCAATAGCAGAATCAAAGCCATCTGAAGAGCTGTGTCGCCGACGATTCCCATCATAACGATTCTCTGTCCATGCAGTTTTCAGAATGTTTCTCAAAATTCAGTGACGACTTTGTTGCTAATGGTGGAGTAGGGAAATTAAGCCAGGCTGGAGCAAAGTCATGCTGCGCCATTTAGGTCCAGTCTCTCCAATTCAGTGAAACAAGGCTTCAACACCTCATGGCAAGTCCAAATTCCAACAGGACTGCACAGGAAAGTGTTGGTTTTTTCTCTGTAACCTATTTTTTCCAGTTTGGATTTTTATTTTGTATCCTCTGAAATAATATCGAAGTTCTTTGAAGATACTTAACCTATGACTGTTTGACATAGAGTTACTTCAAGTCAGCTACCCATACTTCCGTTTTAAAGTTTTCATATGGCTATTCCCGAATTAGCCAAGTTCTTCAGATTTAAGATCAGTCTTCTGTATTATTCCATGTACTTGCCACTGTTGTACTGTCCACTCTAGATGAAATATCCAATTTATGAGCCAAAAAGCAGAAACAAAAAGAAAATTTCACATCTGAAGAGCATTCCTAAGCATCAGCATTTACAGAGACACACGGCTATCTCAATACTACCATGCTGTTGGGAAACTGCAACATCTTAAATTTCTATGTAAGTAAAAGATAAAAGGAAAAAAACTGTGGATTCTTTCAATGTCTTCATTTAGAAAAAGTGTCCCATTGTGATATGAAAGAGCTGAAGTCAAAAATTCCTAAAACTTTCAATAAAGGTAAAAATAAACTGCCATGAAACTTCAGCAATACTCAGTCATTTGAAACTGCTGAAACTACTCAGTACACAAATCAACAGTCTCGCCCAGTTTCGGCTGAAGAACCCCAACAACGGAGTGGGGAAGGGGGAAGGCAAAAAATTATCACCGGCTGAAATACTGTAACCAGTTTAACCAGTTATATAATCTGTTTGAACCAAAATACTGAAGAAATGCTGCCTGGGTCTCTTTTTAAGTGGCTTGCTGAATTGTTCACTACTATCAATTTATTCATAGACGATTCTTACCAATTTTAATAAACTTCTGGGGCAAAATTATCCAAAAACATTGTAAATCCAAAATGGCCACTTAAAATATCCGGGGCCTTTTACACAAAACCTAGAAGATGATCTTCATATCTGAGTAATTCAGTCACCTTCTGCCGCACCAGAGATGTCCCTGGCCTGGGGGTGCCGCCACGCTCGATGCCGGGAGAAGGTTTTCGGTACTTTGAATAATCCCCTTTTGCCGCTTTTCCCTCCCCCACAACCAGTCTCAGTCCCAAAATGGCACCGACCCGATCCGCAATGTTCTGGCACGTTCCATCATTCTTACGAAACAGTCATGGCTGTGCTCAGACTTAGGAAGGCACTGGTTGTAGGGCTCCCACTAAAAGCAAACCAGAATCCAAGTGGAGGAAAGTGAGCTTTCATAAGAGGATTCATCTTGAACTTTCACAAACTTAGGCTCCCGACTTTTATCAGTAATCAGTGTCATGCGTGTCCCTCATGTAAAGAGACCATCAGGCAGGCTCTGTGTGGGCAACAAGGCCGTTCACTTCACACTTCGGTGCAAGCAGGCCAAGTCCGGGAAAGGAGTTAGGCCAAGGGAGTAGGAGAGGGGATTGGTTACATAGGTTGGGGCTAAAGGTGGTTATCTATCTTGGGGAGGGGAAGGGCGTCAGGGGATGCAGGATCACAGGGGCAGGGGTCATTTATTACAAACAGGCATGATCATAAGGGTGGGGAGTATCGGTTACAGTCAGAGGGGAGAGGGAGGTAGATTACATAGTTACAGGGGTGGGAGTCTTGAGAAACCCAATGTCCCGGCGGAAATTTTTGCAAGGCTGAACAGGAACAATGGGTGCAGGTTACAGAGAGATTACTTGAGGCAGGAACAAGTTTTCACTTCTTTCTGTGGCCACCGGTTACTTGGGGTGACTCCAGACTTTCTGGCTCCTGGGGATCATCCAGAGGTGTACGTGCAGGTCACCAAGGCTGAGATGGCCAGGCTTGGACTCGGAGTCCTAACAATCAGTACTGAGGACAATGGGTTCCAGACGCACCTGCCGGCTGTTTGAGTCTATAAATATACTACTTCCAGAATTCTCTCAAAACAGCTCAGATCATGTTACTGTCAGGCAGCAATGCCCCTTGGGTGGACCCCAGGGAATAAAACAAACGGCAAACTCCTCATCCACAGACTCCACAGTCGAACCCCTGCCAGGGAAACCAAAAGCAGGAAAGGAGGTCCCGTCGAGCCACTCTCATTTCCGGTCCCAGCTCCCCGCCCCATGACGTCAACGTACCGCGCCACAGGGCTGCATCATCTCGGCGCGCCGCTGCCAGGGCTCTACACTTGCCGGGTGCCATGGCGGAGGTGGGCCGTACCGCGATCAGCGACCCAGGCGCGCTGCTGCCACGGGGCTTCTGGGCTGCGGTGGGGGTGTGGCTGGAAAGGCCGCAGGTGGCCAACAGACGGTTGTGCGGTGCCCGCCTGGACGCCCGCCGGAGCGCCGCCCTGCCCAGCGCCGAGGCCTGGGGCCCCGGGACGAGCGCAGGCCTGGAGCAGAAGGAGCGGGGTCCGGGACCCGGCCAGGGTTCCCCTTGGTGGGGCCCGGCCCCCAGGCCGCCATCAGGACCCAAGCTGGGCACGGCGTGTTTCGAAAGTGAGGAGGCCCGGGGCCAGTGCCAGCAAGAGAAGGCACAGAGGGAAGCCGCCTCAGCGCCCCTGCGAGACCCCGGGCACCCCGGCCATGCTGAAGGAGAGGAGGGCGACTTCCCCGCCGCGGATTTGGATTCGCTCTGGGACGATTTCACTCGAAGTCTCGCCGGTGGCAGTTTGAAGCTGCTGGCCTTCCTCACCTGCTCCGGGGCGGGATCGCAGCCAGAGGCGCAGCGTGAGCTCGACGTGGTTCTCAGAACCATCATCCCGAAAACTATCCCTCATTGCCCGCTTACAGCTCCCAGGAGGGAAATAGTTGTGCAAGGTAAGAGTGTTTTGATAGTAGACGAATACGATTAGATTAAAAAGCATTCATGGAACCGCGGGTCAATGAAAAGCATTCATGGAACCGCGGGTCAATGAAAGGTCAATGAAAATAAGGGTACTTGTTATGCCAGTTTCTCTGCGATGTCCTAGGGAGGGTTGTTAGGTATTTGTTGAGTGGGCGCGTAGAGATGTGTGTCCTTAGTACAGAAGATGGCATAATTGATTGGGGTGGTGTCTGGAAGGCTTCAGGGAGACAGTGAAGGACCAGTTGGATATTGCATGACTAAGAGTTTAGCAGGTCCAGCTGTAGGTGTAAAGGGAGCTGTTTATGCTGAGACAAGTAGCAGTGAAAGAGCATAGAGACGGGAACCTACTAGTCCTCAGTGTTTGTTAAATCTCTGGCATTTATTTTTACTGCCCGTGACATTGACACTTCAGCCTCAGCCACTTCTTACCTCAAACCTTACTCAGCAGTCCGTGTTTTCTGTTGCCACTGTAACAAATTACTGCACATTTAATGGTCAGAACAAAAAGTTGATTCTCTCCCTCAGTTCTGTAGGTCAGGAATCTCTTTCGGCTCTGTTGGTTTCTCTGCTCTGGGTCTCTCTCACAAGGCCAAAATCAAAGAGCCTACCGGCTGGGCTCTTACCTGAAGGTTCTGGGAAGGCATCTGTTCCCAGGCTCATTCGCCTTGTTGGTAGAATCCAATTTTTTATGTAGGCCTGGGGTCCTCTTTCCCTTGCTGGCTGTCAGTTCCTAGAGGCCTCTCGCTGGTTCTTTTGTGCAGCTTCTGACATCTCAGAGCCAGCAATGGGGTTGAATCCTTCTCATGCTTAGAATCTCTCTGTCTTCCTCTCTTGCTGCTTCTTTTCTCTGCCGCCAGCTGGAGAAAATTCTCTGCTATTCGTGACCCATGGAGTTAGACTGGGCCCACCCGGATAATCCAGAGTACTTGTCCCTCTTGGGATCTGTAACCATAATCATGTTTGCAAAGTGTCCCTTTTGCAATATATTATGGTATATTCACAAGTCCTGGGTATTAGGGCATGGACACTTTTGGGAGGCTCTGGTGCCTACCTCAGACAGCAGTCGCTGGTGGGTACATAGTCCCCTCTGACAGCTCCCAATACTGTCCGCCCATGTGCCTTTGTAAGACTCTGGGTCTCCCCTCCAGGGGACCTCTCTGACCCTGCCAGTCCAGTCTAGTTTAGGAGTTCTTCCAACTGTGTTCTTTCAACTGTGTTCTAATCTTAACCATTTTACAGTGTCCATCCACCGGGCTGAGAGGCTCAGAAAAGCAGTGCCCATGAGGCCTTCATGTGTAGACTTTGCTGAAGAGAGAGTCAGGACTGAATTTTTCTTTTGTTTCTCTCAAGGAGGCAGTGTTCCCTCTCCATAAGGAGTGCGTTTTCAGGATTGCTTTCTATATTCAGCTTCCTCCAGGAAGGCTCACCAGAGGACTTATGTCCTCCATGGAGTATAGACAGCCTGGGTTTGAATTTTGGTCTTGCCGATGATAAGCTGTGAGCAGGTTACGGAGCCTCTCTGTGTCTCAGTGTCTTCATTGGTAAAATAGGTTAATAGTAAAATCTCTTAGAGTTGCCGGAAGAGTTAAATGGAATTAATACATTGTCAAGTCTTAGAATAATTCCTGGCACCTGATAAGTCCCTAATGAATGCTAGCTGCTGTTTGCGTGATGTGGAGATGCTCTTGCAACTCCTGTGTATTTCGTGGCCCTATTCTGGGTAAGCTCATGAAGGTCTTAAGAGTAATGTGACTGTTGAAGACCAGCCTGGCCAACATGGTGAAATCCGTCTCTACTAAAAATACAAAAATTAGCCAGGTGTAGTGGCAGACACCTGTAATCCCACCTACTCAGGAGACTGACGCAGAAGGGGGCAGAGGTTACGGTGAGCCGAGATCACGCCACTGCATTCCAGCGACAGAGCGAGACTCAACTGCCTCCCCCACAAAAAAAAAAAAAAAAAAAAAAAAAAGAAAAAAGAGTAATGTGACTAAGAAGTCGTAAATGTTAGTAGCAGGCAACAGGATGGCACAGTGGTTAAGAACTTGATCTCTTTAGTCAAGCAACAGCATTCAGTTTGAGGCTGTATGGACTTGAGACAAATGACTTAATATTTTTAACGGCTACTTTTCTCACCTAGAACAGAGGGTTCAATCGGGACAGTTTTGGGTTCTGACTCAGAAGTTTGTCATTCAAACATCACATGTTTTCACTTATTTGTGGGGTCTAAAAAATCAAAACAATGGAACTCATGGACATAGAGAGTGGAAGGACGGTCACCAGAGGCTGAGAAGGGGAGGGGAGGGTTGGGGCAAGGTGGGATGGTTATAGTTTACAAGAAAAATAGAATATGAAAAAGACCTACTATGTGATAGTCCAGCGGGGGATTAGAGTCAATAATAACTTAATTGTACTTTTTTTTTTTTTGAGATGGAATCTCGCTCTGTGGCCCAGGCTGGAGTCCAGTGGCACGATCTCAGCTCACTACAACCTCCACCTCCTGGGTTCAAGCAGTTCTCCTACCTCAGCCTCCCAGGTAGCTGAGATTACAGGCATGCACCACAAAAGCCAACTAATTTTTGTATTTTAAGTAGACACAGGGTTTCACCCTGTTGGCAAGGCTGATCTCGAACTCCTAACCTCATGTGATCCACCCACCTCAGCCTCCCAAAGTGCTGGGGTTATAGGTGTGAGCCACTGTGCCTGGCCATAATTGTACATTTTTAAATAACTAAAAGAGTGGTTGTTTATAACACAAAGGCTAAATGTTTGAGGGGCCAGACACTGCACTCTCCATGATATGATGAGTTCACATTGCATGCCTGTAGCAAAGCATTTCATGCACCCCATGCATGTATACACCTGCTGTGCACCCACAAAAATGACAAAGATAAAAAAAATGGAAATGTGTCATTGTTTAATGACAACAGTGACAGCGGGTTTGGGATTGCAACACTGGGCAGGGAGGGTGGGATGCTGCTGGCATTGAATGGGTCGGGCCAGGGCTTCTGCTCAGCCTCCTGCTGTGCACAGGACAACTCCCCACAATCAGAAGTTACCCAGCCACAAATGCCAGTGACACCGAGGTTGAGAAACCCTGATCCAGAGGGTGCTGAAAATACTACTGATGATAAAGTTGTGAGTTTTATTTTACTTTATTTTTTGTATAAATAGGGTCTTACTATGTTACTTAGTCTGGTCTCTAACTTCTGGCCTCGAGTGAGCCTCCCACCTTGGCCTTCCAAAGTGCTGGGAAGACAGGCATCGGCCACCTGCCTGAGCCTGTTGCGGTTTGTAAATGAGGTGATTCATGGAAAGAACGATGCGTTGTGTCAGTCCTCTTCTCTCCGGCCTCACTCACAGTAAGAGCTGTACTTTTGTGAACTGCAAGGCCCCGTGTGACCTGGGTGGGCCCTGTTTCCCTTTGGTTTCACCTCCTACCGCTTGTCACCTTGTCCACACCACTCCATTTCCCACGCACCTGAGCACACGCCTGTCCCAGGGCCTTTGAATTGCTGCTCCTGTGTCTGACACACTTCTTCTAGGTGCCCCATGGCACACGCCCTGACCTCCTTGGGCACTCTGCTCAAACGTCACGTTATTAGGGAGGCCTTCCCTGGCCGCCCTGGATTCAATAGCAGTAGACGCTGATAGTCAGAGTTTTCTCGCCCCACACTGCTTGCTCTTGATCGGAATCCACTGAGCCCCTTCAGCTCGGCCCCCTCTGGCAGGCCTTGTTCTTTTACCTGCTGTGGAAGGTGAGCTACAGCTGTACACACTAGGCTTGTGAAGTGTATATTCCTCTTTAACTGAGATTTTGCTATTTTTTTTAATATCAAAGGTAAACACGATGGATTTTAGAGATAGAACTTTATACAGCCAAACCTGAAGTATCCACAGAAACTGATAGGATGCTGTACATTTCGCTTCAGAATGTGCCACTCTGCTTATATTTTGATGGGAAGGTCAGTGCCAAGTCCCTCCATGCAGCGAGGGCTCCGCTAAACATAAAGCTGTTGTTAGGAAGGCCTGGAATGGTGTCACTTTCTGAACTGGCCTCTGATGGTTGAGCAGGGTTCTGTGCCTTGCTCACACCCGAAGGTCATGGCCAGGCTGTGGCAGACACTCAGCTAGCGCAGAGGTCCCCTGTTCTCTCTGATGTAGCTCTCAGGTTCCGATAGAGTCCACGTCGGCTGGCCCTTTCCTCAGGTCCTGGCTCCCCTGGCAGATGCTTGCAGAGAATGGCTGCTGTGTGCCTGGCACATTCTCGGCTCTGGGCTGTAGCTGTGAATGAAAGGCAAAGCCCCTCTCCTGGAGTGCCGTTGGGAATAGAGTGCTGGGGAGAGCGCTGCGGGATTGAACGCATTGTGCTTGCCTGCTCCGTTTGTAATACTGCGTCTGATGAGATGGTAGCCAGGCAGTTGTCATTTGTCAGTCTTTTCTTTTTCTTTCCAGATGTCCTCAATGGAACTGTGACGTTTTTGCCTTTGGAAGAAGACGATGAGGGGAACTTAAAGGTGAAGACGAGCAATGTGTATCAGATTCAGCTGAGTCAGAGCAAGGAAGAATGGTAAGAGCTGGACAGTGGACTCCTGCTGCGATGCTTTCCACTCAGGGGTTCTTTAGGTGGCTGCAGGACTCTGGGTTGCCAGAGAGCTTAAGGTCCTGTCTCTGAGGTGGGTGTGGTGATGAGGCATGCATTGCCAGCTCACGTGCACATGCCACGTTGCTCTTCCTGTTGGCGCCTGGCCTGGAGTTTGCGTGGTCACGGCCTGGCTGGGGTCTCTGGTCCCTACCTTCCCCGTGTCTGTGATGGTCAGCACCCCTCAGTGTTAGCTCTGAGGTCAACTAAACTCAAATGCCTTTATTGTTGTTACTGTTACTATTATTTTGAGACAGAGTCTTGCTCTGTTGCCCAGGCTGGAGTGCAGTGGCACCATGTCGTTTCACTGCAACCTCTACCTCCTGCATTCAACTGATTCTCGTGCCTCAGTCTCCCACCACCACACTCAGCTAATTTTTATATTTTTAGTAGAGACAGGGTTTCACCCTCTTGGCCAGGCTGGTCTCCAACTCCTGGCCTCAAGTGATCCACCTGCCTTGGCCTCCCAAAGTGCTGGGATTACAGGCGTGAGCCACCATGCCCAGTCTATTTTGTTATTTATTATGACTTAGTAATGGGGAATAGATGATGCTTCCTTCTGTAGCGAGTCAGTGATGCTTATTATAAAGCAGCAGTTTAATAAGCACCTTTAATTCCATATGATATTTGGGTCTGTACAAAAAGTATGAGATTTAATTCACACCGGGTTTGTTTGTTTGTTTGTTTTTTTGAGGCAGAGTTTTTGCCCTTGTTGCCCGGGGTGGAGGGCAGTGGTGCGATCTTGGCTCACCACAACCTCCGCCCTCCCGGGTTCAAGCGATTCTCCTGCCTCAGCCACCTGAGTACCTGTAACTACAGGCATGTGCCACCACGCCCGGGAAATTTTGTGTTTTTAATAGAGACAGGGTTTCTCCATATTGGTCAGGCTGGTTTCGAACTCCTGACCTCAGGTAATCCGCCTGTGTGAGCTTACCAAAGTGCTGGGATTACAGGTATGAGCCACCGTGCCTGGACCCATTTGGCATTTTTAAAATGAAAAAGTCAGGGGAGGAGTGAATGCATTCATTACTCGTCAGCTGATATTTTCCTGAGCACCACTTCCAACCTGTACTTTCTGAAACAGTTTTGGGGCTAACGTCTGAGTAACTGGAATGGGTTTGCCTGGGCTTCCTAGAAAGCAGAGGGGTATGGCGAGAAGAGCGTGGGTTTCCCACCGGCAGCGTGGCCTTGGGTATGTGCTCTGCCTCCTGGCCCTCCGTCTGCTCACCTTGAAATGGGTTGAATCATTCCCGAGCCTCTGAGGAGGTGGCAGGGCTGGGCCTCACCTGGACCTTTGCCCCCCTCGAGCTTGAAAGGGATGTCAGGCCCTGTAGCACGAAGCCCTTTGAGAACCACCCAGAGGTTGCCCCAGGTTGTCAGGGGATCCTGCCCCAATGTCCCTTCCTGCCAGCACGCGTTTGTTGGAGAGTAGGGGGTGAGAGCAGGCACCAGGAGAAACCAGGCTTCCCTGTGCCAGGCACCTCTGTGCTTGGCTCAGCATCGCTGCGTGCCCTTTAGCCTAAAGGTGGTGCCTGTCTCCTCCGGTGCTGTGGGTGCAGGCGCAGGGTGGGGTTGCAGGGTGAGGTTGCAGGGTGGGGTTGCAGGCTGGGGTTGC
>PVKV010030769.1:0-21866 GCA_004027835.1 Alouatta palliata
TTTTTTTTTTTTTTTTTTTTTTTTTTTATTTGACATGGAGTTTCACTCTGTCACCCAGGCTGGAGTGCAGTGACGTCATCGTGGCTCGCTGTAGCCTCCATCTCCTGGGTTCAAGCAATTCTCCTGCCTCAGCCTGCCAAGTAGCTGGGACTACAGGCGCATGCCGCCACACCTGGCTAATTTTTGTGTTTTTAGTAGAGACGGGGTTTCACCATGTTGGCCAGGATGGTCTTGATCTCCTGACCTCGTGATCCGCCCGCCTTGGCCTCCCAGAGTGTTAGGATTACAGGCGTGAGCCACTGCGCCCAACCTGTTTTTCTTAAAGAGAACTACCAAAATTGCTTATGATTTAGGCTCTGCAAAACCTGAATCTGCCCATGCTTAATTCATCTAATGGAAATTAGATAAATTCAACTCACTCCCTCTCTTGCTCATTATATTGATCAGTCAAACCAACAACAACAATAATCTTGTCCATCTGCCTGCTGATGCACAGAAGTACAAGAGGGCGAAATTTTTATTTCATATTTAGAAATATGAATATTACAAAAAGGTCAATTCCTGGCTGAGGTAGTGTTATCACCTGCCTGATTTTCAGTTATGTGTAACTAGTTACTCCAAAACTCCATGTGACTACCATGTAGTTTTTCCTTTGTTTAACATTGAGAGAGGATAAAGGCACAGGAATGGCCTAGAGATGAGGATATACATTGTCACCAAAGAGGTACACAGCCAGAAGGGAAAGCTTGAGAACTTTGAAAGCCAAGTCCAGTGACACCCCTGCTTATACTCAACCTGATTGTTATAAATATAAGCTGGACAGTAGCTTCCAGTGACTCTAGAAGCTACACTGATTTTTTAGAAAGCTGCCTTTCCAGAGATCACATAGCAAGAGAATAGATATTATTAATAAAATAATTCTATGAGCATCCAAAGGAGCTTGCAGATTTCTTGGACTTGATTTTTATCAGATGAGTAGAAATTTGGTTAAAACATTTGACACACAGAAGAAGCTAATTGAAAGGATGAAGCTGAAGGGAAGCCTTACAGTTTAGGTGAATGAGTTTTGAAGGCTCTTTTATATGTTAAAAATACTACAAGAGGCAAGACACATTGATTTAAGTCCTATATATGCTACTTGATATGGCCCAGTTACCTCTACTGTACCATGAGGACTTTCCATACAGTATTTTCCATATAGGGTTGTCAGAAAATGAAATCGAGATAATCAACAGCTGGCACACAGAATTACAGGGGTTCATTTAAAAAGTACATTAAGAAGGGAGGGTACTTACCAAACTCCTGAAATTTTATGCCAATATTTCTATGTGCGAACTTCTTGTGAAGTAAGAGGTTCACAACTTCTATTAATTTCTTGAAGAGATCTGGGACAAAATAAGCTAAGCAGAATAATGCTGAAGCTCATTTATGTTTGTGAATGAATTGCAAAGAAAAAGGTCTGAAATTTTCTAGAAGTAAAATAGCAATCAAAAAGTAAAATGGCTGGGACAGAAGAGAAATTGAGTGAGGTTATAGTGAGAAAAGAATTCAAGTCGATGTTGATCAGATAAAGTAATACTGTATTTGTACTGAGCATTCAATGCTATTCTTGCTTTCTAAACCTATTTTTTTCTATGCCTAAAGTATAAAATATTTTCTTCTCTTTTCACACCCTGAGTCTGTGAACATGGCTGACATATTTTCAATGCAAGTAATTTTAAAAAATTGGATAAGAGTTTAAAAGTTAAGGATATGATCCTGGATCTACATCAAAATAATTACGTGGACTTGTGCAAGTAATTTGCCTCAGTTTTTTCCAAGCGTCAAATTGTAGTGATAAACCATTTCTCCTTCATAAGAATAATGTTTAAAAATAGACTAATAAATAAAAACATACTGATTTTTTTGAGTGAGGTAATTATTTAAAATCAACATGTTCACTAATCATTAGAGAAATGCAAATGAAAACTACAATGAGATATCATCTCACACCAGTTAGAATGGACATTATTGAAAAGTCAAAAATAACAGATGTTGGTGAGGTTGTGAAGAAAAGAGAATGCTTATACACTGGTGGCGGGAATGTAGATTAGTTCAGCCATTGTGGAAAGCAGTTTGGCGATTTCTCAAAGCCCTTGAAACAGAACTACTGTTCAATCCAGCAATCCTATTATTGGGTATATACCCAAAGGAATATAAGTTGTTCTTTCATAAAGACATATGCATGTATATGTTCATCACAGCACTATTTACATTGGCAAAGATATAGAATCAACCTAAATGCCCATCAATGGTAGACTAGATAAAGAAAATGTGGTACATATAGACCATGGAATATTATGCAGCTGTAAAAAAGAACAAGATCATGTCCTTTGCAGCAACATGGATGGAGCTGGAGGCCAGTACCCTAAGTGAACTAAAACAGAAACAGAAAACTAAATAAAGCACGTTTCACTTACAAGTGGGAGCTAAACACTGAATACACATGGATACAAAGAAGGGAACAACAGGCACTACAGCCTACTTGCAGGTAAAGAGTAGGAGAAGGGTGAGGATCAATAAACAACCAATCAGGTAATATGCTTATTACCTGGGTTTTGAAATAATTTGTACACCAAACCCCTTTGATATGTCCTCATCATTCTTTGAGCATATTTTACTTTCTGGTACAGCAAGACGTTCCAGACTTGTCTGGCACTTTCTGCACTCTGGAGTCAGTTACTTCTCCAAGAAACCCTTGTTTCTTTTGGCAAATAATGATATTTTTAAAGCCACAAGTTGAGCATTTAGGTGTGTTTATTTCTTTTCGATTGTCATTGTTTTTAGACCTTCACAGTGGACAGTGGACAGAAGACAGAGCTATGGAAGGGACAATTAGCTCTCTGCATTTGTGGGTTCTGCATCTGTGCATTCAATCAACTGCAGACTGAAAATATCTGGAAAAGAAAAAGAATGGTTGCATCCATACTGAACATGTACAGATTTTTTTTCTTGTCATTATTCCCTAAACAAAACCGTATAACAAGTATTTACACAGTATTTAAGTAGTATTAGTTATTATAAGTAATCTCAAGATACTTCAAAGTATATGGTAAGATGTATGTAGATAACATGCAAATACTACATTTTGTATCAGGGACTTGAACATCCATGGGGCTTGGTATCCCCACAGGGTCCCAGAACCAATCCCTCACAGATACAAAGGGTCAACTGTATGTGAGTACACACACACACACACACACACACACACACACGTACATACACACATTAATGTTTATTTTCATATTCATCATTATATATTGACAACTATGCATTCACATTAATACCTTCAATTCCTCCAAATCGACACCACAAGATCTATTCTATCTCCTTTTTCAGATTTGTAACTCCCTTCTTTGATGATGAGAAGCCTGTCTCTTGTTATCCTTCATACATTTACTTACTAGGCAATCTCCCTGTTTGTAACAAATCTCATGTCACCTGCACCATGTACCCGATGGTGTGGGTGCTCTGTTCACCCTGCCCAGGCTGTGACGCCCTGCACAGGACTCGCACTCCTGACCCTTTGTGGAGAAGCTCCTTAACCCACTTCAGCTCCAACAACATTACTGGAGCTACTTTCTGCCTGGATGCCCTCCTCACCTCCTTTGGCTCAAACTCCCTGCTCTATATCGTGAGGAATGTCTTAGACTGTTTGTGCTAATAAAACAAAGTACCATAGACTGGGGAATTTATAAAGAACAGAAATTTATTTCTCACAGTTCTGGAGGCTGAAAGTGCAAGATCAAGGCACTGGCAAATTCAGTGCCTGGTGAGGACACAGTCTCTGCTTCCAAGATGGTGCTTGTTGCTGCATCCTCTAGAGAGGACAAATGCTCTGTCTTTACATGGTAGAAGCAACAGAAGGGCAGAAGGACCTAGCCTTTTCCTTCTAGACCTTTTATAAGGCACCAATCCCTTTCCTGAAAGAAGAGCCTTCATGACCTAATCACCTTCCAAAGGCCTCAACTCTTAGCACTGTCACAGTGGATCTTAGGTTCCAACACATGAATTTGGGGGAGAATGCATACTCTGAAACCATAGCAGAGGGCCCTGTACCACCAGCATGGATGCTTACCTTGCTCAGCCCACCTGATGCCTTTAGGACGGCATTGTTCAGAAAGAGCAAAGCGTCAGAGACTACTTTTTAAGCTTATGAATGAAAACCAACCAACTTAAAATGTTGTTGACCCTTCTTTCAAGTTTCTCCAACCTCTAGATATATTTTAACTCTTTTTCCAGACTAATCTGCATTTCTCTGGATATATGACAGAGTTCTGCTTTATCAGAGGAGGAATATAAAATATATTCCATGCTTTTTAAACTTTTATTGTTAAGTTTTTGTGTTTGTTTAGCTCAGCATTTCTCAGCTGGAGCACTACTGGCATTTTTCACAAGAAATTCTTTGTTATAGGATTGTCCCACATACGGTAAGATATTTTGTATCCCTGACTCTCCATTCGCTATTGCCACAGAAGGCCCACTCCCCACTAAAAACTTGGCATAATTAAAAAACAAAAACAATGGTAAGATACTCTACCCATTTCCAACTGGGAAAGCAATCTTCCCTCATTGAGAACCGCTGGAGCTCTTTGCAGTTTGTATAATAGCTGTTTTCTAATAAATTCTTCGGTTCACACTAATTCACATGGAGCCTCACGTAAAACAGTTCTATCACCATTTGTTCTACATCAAGTTTGTTAACTTTGTAGAATCCATGCTTTTTGGATCAAGTAATATTATATCCTCCTTGGCTTGGTAAATATCTCCTGTTGATCTCATTTTAGGTTCAGAGGCCCAACAACAAATGGTGATTTGTAAAGGAATTTTCTTCAGTCACTAAAATGTCCCTGAAATTAATTGAAGCATGTAAGCCATAAATACAAAACTGACTGAATCAACAGGTTAGAAATACTTAAATAAGACCTCAATACCATGAATGAAATGTAAGTGTGTTTCCAGCTTTTTAGCTATATATTTTCATAGGAATGGTAGATTCTTTGTGTTGAGGCAAATCAAATTCTAGTTAAGGCTTAGGGCTGCACTCAGTATGCTCTCTCCAGAACAGCCTGAGCCTGCCGGCTGATACGCTGAAGGCCACGCCATTCTTTTCCTGATTGGACAAGGAAGAACAGTGTTTGCTTTCTCTGGGACTCACAGTCTTTTGGAACAATTTCATCTCCTGTCTTTCCCATGTGTGTATATGGCAGTCTACCTGCAGTGGGAAGAAGTCATAACCCCTTCAGCTGGAGAGCTGTTTCTTTCCCCTGGAACTAATATGAATAGGAGCTTGCTTGTGTTTTGCCTTTATCTTATAAATTTAGTTTTTCATTTAGTGGAGAAAAAAAAATCTGTTCCTTATTCCACCAACTGTACAAACATAGAAATGAAAGTTAAATTTCAGTGCATGATATATTTGAAAATAACACCTAGGACTTGAAAGTAAGATCTCTATGAACACATGATATGATTTTAAAAATTAGTGGGGTGCATCTGCTGATTTGAGTAGAAGCTGTGACAGAGATATTTACTGCTTCCCAAATATGTAAGTGCTCCCCACACTTCCCAGCTGTCTTCCAGTTATGTGGAGGCCATGTGACTAGTTCTGCCAACTTGTGTGAGCTAGAATTGTGAGCAAAAGTGATATATGTCACTGTAGCCTCAAATGTATAAGGATTTGTTCATTTTATGCAAGCTTTAAAGTAAACTAAATGTGAGTTGCACTAAACCTGTACATGGAATGTTTCTGTTAAGATAATTTCAGCTGTCCCAGAAAATGGAAGACATTATTGCACTAGTTTGATGAAATACCTTTGTTTACAAACTAGTGTTTGGTTTTATTTGGTTTGTTATGAACGAACCAAATAAAGAGTTAATATAATTCATTAGCTTATAGGACCTAATCTGAATGGGATTGGCTTAATATTTCAAAGACAAAAGCAAACTAGAGAACTGTGTCAATATGACCATGTTTCAGTGCACCTCGGTTAGTGGTTTAAGCTATAAGAAAGTAATTTTAACTCGTGCTACTTTGACTGCATAATCCATTTCCTTTTTCATCGCAACTCTTATTTTCCCAGACAACATAGTACGTATTACTTCAAGGGCATTCCCAAAGAGTTGCATCAGCAGAGTCTTCTTTACACCTTTAATGGCCTCTTTCAGTTCCTTTAGGATTCTAGACAGAACACACACACGCACACACACACACACGCACACGCACACACACACACACACCTACCTTCAGACAGCTTATCTAAAATAAAATATTTCTTCATCTGAGAACTTTTAAGAATTCCATTACTTGACGCTGTTGGAAAAGAAGGATTTTGTGCACTTTGTCCTTATGACCATTTTTTTTTTCTCTAGGTGAACAACAAAAACAACGAGAAGAAACAGAACAATTTCACACCTAAAATTGAAGGAGTTGATTACTGTCATTTTGATGATGTGTCTTTTATAGGTTTGCAGTGGTTAAGAAAGACTTTATGGTTTGGAGCATGAGCACTTTAAAGTGATTCAAAATTATCGAAGAGCTACAAATTTTATAAAGTGCTTCAATTTGTTACCAACTAGAGCAGCAGTGGAACAATTCTACAGAGCTTTTAGTACTATGCACAGCCTGCAAATGCTCTCATAATCTTCCCGAGTGTTGCTCCTTTACACGTGGGGGCTTGGAATTTCCCTGTTCAGAGACACTTCATCGCTAACAGCAGCAGAGCTTCTGTTCTGGAGGTCTGCATACCACAAAGCACTGCTCACATACGGGTACAGTTTTGGCAACGTTGCACACTCCAAATCAGCCTTTTATGGTTGTTTGGCTTTGCCAGAGGAAAAAAACTATTGGTCTAAAAATGATTGGACAATTGGGCACTCAATTTGGTGTTTGGAAGAGCATACACATGTGAGGAGAAAAAAAGTAGGTGGAATAAGAATGGTAAGGTGGCTTGGATGACACTGCAAAAAGAGTAAATGGCTTTTCAGTCCCTTTGAGTCATGAAAATACTAATGTTTAAAAAATTAGTGCTTTTGAGAGAGGCTGAAACTTTGTAAGAGCAGGGTTTAATGATTTCTGTTTTGCTATTAGCTTCCAGTTTTTACTGGCCTTTGATTTATATGTTTTAGAACAACTGCAAGCCTTGCTTATGTAAAAGAGAAAAAATAAGGCATAATTTTTGAAATTTAAAATGACCAGGTGGCTTAGATTTTGGCTTGTAACGTAGGGTTCCACTAGAATATAGGTACAATTTTTCCTTTTAAAATGAATTTACTGGCTGAGCGCGGTGGCTCACGTCTGTAATCCCAGCACTTTGAGAAGCCGAGCCTGACGGATTATGAGGTCAGGAGAGCAAGACCACCCTGGCTAACATGGTGAAACTCCGTCTCTACTAAAAATACGAAAAATTAGCCAGACATGGTGGTGCATACCTGTAGTCCCAGCTACTTGGGAGGCTGATGCAGGAGAATCACTTGAACCCGGGAGTCGGAGGTTGCAGTGAGCCAAGACCGTGCCACTACAGTCCAACTTGGGTGACAGAGTGAGACTCCATCTCAAAAAAAAAAAAAAAAAAAAAAATGAATTCACACAGGTAAGATGCATCCTGAATGGTACATGTCTCCTCCGTGTGATGGCTGTAAATGGCACATTTTATTTCTTTAGAACTAGAGTTTTAGAGCTCAGCTAGTTCATTAAGGAGAAGGCAATATTAAATCAGAACAAAGCTAAACATGTAAAAGTAAGTTTAAAAGCATAACCAATTCTGGGAGGGATTTACCAGTTCTCTAGTATATGAGTATCTGATAACTTTAAGAGTGTTTGAAAAACTTGGATCTTTGTGGTGATTCTTGCCTGAGCTGAGGTCAGAGTCTACATTTCCAAGACTCTCATCTCAGCTGTGCACTTTTTACTATCATGCTGTTGATTATTAATTCCATTTAAGGGCATGAGGCTCTATTTTAGAAGAGGATTTATACAGCTTATGAGTAATTTTAAAAACACATGCTATCTGAGTTTTTATGTAGTAGAAATATAGCATTTGCATTAAGATTTATTAATACAGTTAATCTGAGTGCCTATCACCAAAACATTTAAAGGCATTAGGTATGTAATTCCATCTGGATGTCTCCGTGGAGTTTCTAGTGAATACCTCAGTGAATACTTCTTTTATCACCTAAACTGTTAAGCAAGGCTGATTTCTGATAAGATCTAAGATTGCAGAGCAACAATATGTATGGTAAGACAGAGAGCCTGGTTCATCACACTTCAAGGACAACAGCAGGAAGACTGTATGTCATTTTAAGATAAAAACTTGCCCAGAAAATTTTATTTGTCCCCCTACTTTTCTTCTTTTTCTTTTTTGTCCTCTCAAATTAACTAATACATGTAAAGAACCCACAGTGCTTTACTATTACTACCATTTTATCGTTTTTGTTACTATTTTTCCCTTTCTTTGCCTGTTTACATTCTTTCTTCCAATAACCACGGGTATCTCTGTGTTTGTTGAGATGCCACTTTCTCTTGTCAGGAAAATTGGAATTGATGGTGACTTCCAACTCTCTGCTCTGAAGAACACCCTGATAATATGATTGCAAGTATGTGCACTGACCCACCACTGAGGGTCACAGTCTGTTACAGGTAGGGCTGTGTTGGGGAATTTTAGCCAGGTTTATTTACTTGTGCTTGATCCATTTAGTGATTTATTTGATTTAAAGTGCAAGCACCTGGGTATTTGTAAAACAGTGTGAATATACACAAGCATTCTGTTTTCATTAGGAAAATCTATGAGCTATGATTTGAAATTGCCAAAACTTGATAAAATAATCAGGAATGAGAGATATTTGTCCTTACTTCCTAAGCAATCAACTGCAAATAAGGTCCATTTGCATATTGAATTAATAGTATATTTTAATTCAGCTTCAAAGCCAAGCAGATATAGTATGAAACTCTTTAACCTTGTTTCAAGAACGCATTTATTTATCATGATGATTATGTCTAAATGTCCATTCAGTATATTTTATAGAGTTGATCTAAGAAAAGAAATCTGATCTCCCTTCAGGAATTCTTCAGAAAGTTCTTGCTTTTGAATTCTGTAAATCATGCTTTTGTTTTAAATTAAATATGTTAAATGAATACAACCATTTTATAAGCTGGATATTATTTAGACTTAAACCCTTTATGCCATGTAAAACTCTTCCCCACTCATTTCTACCTATCCAAATCCTATCCCTTATTTTCTGCAGGATATTCCAATCATCTTGGCTTAAAGCAATCTTTCCCTGCTTTGAATACCTATTATTGCACTTGCTCAAGTGACACTTTTGACATTTATTGAATGCTGCAAACTCTTATTCCTAATACATCTTGATATATCTAATTTCCCAAACCTGATTGTCTGTTTTAGAATCTTGTCTGGACACATAGTTCATTCAACACTTACTAGACACATGTTTAGCGATTGACCACAATGTGCAAAAGTTATGTTAGCACTGGAGATGCAGTGGTGAAAAACATAGACATGACCACAACCCTTGTAGACCTGATATATAAGGTGGGAATATGATTTAGGGTCAAAGAATGTGTATGATTTTCAGTATCAGATATAATGATTTCACCATTGTGAGGGTACAGAAGATACTTTTGTGAAAGGATCTAAGATTCCCTTTTTGTTGGTAAACAAACTTACATCTAGTAGTAGAATGCCAATTGTTGTTGTGTATGCTTTTGCTACAAGCAAGATTTCTAATTTCTTTAAGTTGCTTTAAAAAGGATGTGTGGTATAAATAAATTTCAATAATCCAAAGTCGTCTTAAGGCTCTTAATACTAACATAGAGTCCTCTAGAAATAAATGTTTCATATCCATTTCACATTATGAAGTATAAGTTTGAAAATTAGTTGTTAGATCATTCAAATAATCAAAGACTGTTTTAGAACTAGCTGAATGTTCCTGGTAATTTATTTTGTAAATTAAATTTAGGTTCATGATTGATTAAAAATTGCAATAAAAAGCAATACGTTTATTGTAGTATTAAGTAAAGTATAAACAATATTGGAAGGGTTTTAAATTTTTTAAACATAAGCTTCTGGTTCAATATGGCTGTCTGACTTCCCTAAAATGTTAAAAAAAATTATAGAAAATAATATTTAAATGCATAAAACAAAGAAAACAGGAAAAGAGAGTTTTTTTTTGTTTGTTTTTTTTTTAAGTTCTGGAATTTGAAAAATGGATGGAGGAGTGGCAAATGAAGAACCAAAGCTGAAGCAGCCACTATTTAGAACATGCACAGGTGACTATAGCCTAAAAGGGGACAGTCTGCCTTGTGGGACCCTCAAAGTCCTACAACTCAGAAATACTAGGGGTGTGGAAGCATAAGGGATATGTAACTAAAAACAGACATTTAATTGATTGCATGTGAAACTACCAATGCCCCCACATCAGTGTGCAGTATATAGGCATTCTACTACTTCCCATACAAATATAATAAAGGGACGTCATTATACAGAGATTGCTAAAATGGGTACAGGATGCTTATGTAGGTATTGACATCTTAGAGCAAAGACCTCTGAATTATGGCAAGGATGTGTTCCTCCATACACAGCCAGCTTCTCAATCACATTTCATTAATTAAACTGCCAGTATATAAGACCCCACCAATGTTCAGACATCTATCAGTTATCCATTTTACTATTTTCTAATTATAAACAGAAACCAAGTATCTCTAGTCATTTGAAGAAAGCCAGCAATATAAATGAGAAAGACAAAGCAAAACAAAACAAACAAACAAACAAACAAAAAAATCCTAAAAACAAAAAACAAGTCATAAAAACAGACAGAAGACAGGAACATCCCGTAGGAAACAGACAATTCAGGAACAACAGCCAAAAAAACTTAAAAATTCTTATTCATACATCCCAGATATTAAAAACATAATAAAAATGCAACAGTAAAACAAGAACAGGATGTTATCTATCTATATACCTATAGATATAAAATAAGATACTATTAAAAGAAATGATAGACCAAGTAGTTTCTCTTGGTATTTAAAAATATGATTATCAGATAAAAATACATCAATTAAATGGCTGAACAATAAAATTAAGTAAATTTCAAAAAAGGTAAAACATATATAAAAATAAATGCAATGGAAATGCAAAAGAGAAAGAGATTAATCTTGGAGACTAATTTCAACTAATGGAAATTTCAGAAAGAGAAAAAAGGTATGTAAAGAGAGGTATTATACAAAGTTCTAGAATTTTTCTTAGAGCTGAAGAGCACATGTAATTAAATTGAAAGTATCTATTGAAAGTTCAGAACAATGAAAAAATGCAGACCCACATTAGATACATTATTTGAAACTACAGAACAGTAAGATAAAGAGAATACCCTAAACACTTCCAGAGGGGAGGAAAGCCTGAACTTTTACCGAGAACGAGAATCATGCTGGATTAGTCTTCTGATTAGCCATAGCAAAATTTTGAATCAATGTCTTAAAATGTTTTAGGGTAAAACATTTAAAACTTAGAATTCTACACACAGCCAAATCATCAATAGAATTTGAAAATTGAATAAAGGACATTTTTAGTCCAGAAATAACTTAGAATAATTGCCTCCCACATGCTTAGCCTTAAGAGGTTACTTGAGCAAGATAGTAGGGAGGAGAGAGGAGGTGATCCGAGAATAACATGAGATCCCATACAGAAAATATTGGCTACAACTTAGAAAGTAAAGAAGGATGTCTCAGCCTGTGTTTTGTGCAGACAGTTTGGGTAAATATTTGTCAAGACTGGAGTAGAAAAGAAGATGGCTCATGGAGAGAGGCATTTAAATAAATAACAGAATCCGAGGATTTGATACCATTCGTGAGAATCAGAGAAACCTATGAAGCCAAAAATAACAGACAATTCAAGTAAAAAGAAAGGCAATAGGAAACTTTGGGAAAAAACAAAAGGTTCCACAAGAGGAATTACAATTATGGTTGTGCAATGAATAATATTTTTTCGTCACAACAATTTAAAAACTTTCTTGGTTTTCAATTTTATATTGAACTTATAAAAAGTATAAAAATCAATTTTATAAATTAAAAAGCAGAATATAAGGTCATCACTTGTAATAAGATAAACATAGAATGCAAAGAATATTATTTGGATGGTGACAGGAGGAGACCTAAAGTGTAAAATCAAGAGATGTTACTTGCAGTTAATGGATCAAGAAATATATGTGAAAATGTATTAATTAAAATTAAAAAGACAAACAATATAGGAAAGAGAAAGAGTGATGTAACTGTATTGGGAAATGGTGTAGAAAACGGTAAGGGTAAACTATATCTGCATTTCTTATGGCAGAAGTTTATGACCATGTCCAAAATTAATAAATTAAAAATAAATGTGTAAATATATTATTTACCAATATGGTGGTAATCAGCAGCAGAAGAAAAATCAGAAACAGTTAAAAACATTAAAGCTGATTTTTAAAATGGGCAGCTGTAATGGAGGTGGAGAAAATTTGGGCAAGAGACTGTATTCATTGTAAATCATTCTATACTATTTAAAAAATCGTGTATATGCTTTACTTTGTTAAAAATTTAAAATATTAAATAAATATAAATCATTATGGACAGAGAGAACTCCTCTTACAGAAAAATTAATGACCAGATTAAAAATTATGTTCACTCTCATTTCAAGTTCTCATATAAGTATAGTAGTCTTCTTGTTTTTCCAGGTGTCCTCCAGATGTGACATTCTTTATACCTTCAAGAAAGTACTTTCCATGAGGACAGGGACATTGTGTGCAAATTTACCTCTGAAATACAAAGAAACATAACTGGTTTTGTTACATATTAAGTGTAACAGAAAATTCTCTGAAAATACAAGGATGGGAAAAACAGATGTAGGATGTTGTGGAAGCAGCTGGGGCGAGTATAACCTAACTGAATACTGGCATTTCAATTTTCAAAATAAAGCCAATGCTGCCTCAGACAACAATTAGAATAGAATTCAATCCTGTAATTTACATCCCACACAATAATGACTTATATTTATCATATGCTTATTATACATGTTACTTTGTATCCATTATATTTAATCATTACAATTCCAAAGGGTTAGTATTTGTACTGTCAATATATGGTTAAAGAAGTGACTCAGAGAGGTTAACTCCGAGGGGTTAGGTAACTTGTCCCAGATCTCATAGTGGATTAATGAGTTAAGATAGTGAAACCAGCTCAGCTGACTCTACAATCCATGTCACGCTGCCTTTTCTTTTTCCCACTGTTGCCACTAGCAACATAAGCATAGTTTTTGGATTCTCAGAAGCACCTGCTAATTTTCTGAAATTTTCTTTAATTTTGTGTTCCTATACTTCTTTCCACAAGTTATATGAGCATTAATTTAACACTATTCTGTGAAGTACCACCTAATCGCTAGGAGTTTTGTCTCTGGAACCAGACGACCTCCATTTAAACCTTGGCTCTAGAATGCCAGTCATCAATACCATATGAGGCTAACCAGTGAGTTAACCTCTCTAGGCCCTGTTGTCCTTACCTGTAAAATGGTCACTATTGTCCAATTCTCAGTTGATTTTCCTGGGGGTATTGAATGAAACAATCCACACACAGCACTAAGAACAGTGCCTGACAATGTAACCTTCTGGCCTTCCCAGTAAGTTTGGTTTTTACTTCATCCAATTTCCCTCTGTTGGAAGACTTCTAAAAAGAATTTTATGATCATGAACTGCCTAGCAATTTTATTTCAGATTTATGACATATACTTAGTGTCTTATTGTGTTCATTTCATATTTTTATTTAAGAACATTTATAATAGAGAACCCATGCTAGAAATCACTAAAAGGCTGCCACTTCTTCCACAGGTCTAAATAGTCAAATAAACATTGGGTATCTTGCATATTTATTCATTCATTTAATTCACTCTTTCTCTGAGACACATGCCAGGTATGCTGAGAGGAATGAGGTGATGAAACACCAGTAGCTGTGACACTTGCAGAAACCACATCTACAAGAAGGTGGGCAAAATATTGTGCCCAAACTGGTTTTTGGTATTCTATCTTGTGTGAATGCTAGCTGTGGTAGGAATTAAAATAATGGTGTGTAGAATTCTGAATATTCCACTGTTAGTCACTTGTAATCTGCTAACATTTAACACTTAAATGGTTGTGGACTAGAATAGCAGAATGGGCCAAAAATCCTGTCAGTGAATGCAAGAGGATCTTAAGTAGCTTATTGAAATAAAAAAAAAAGGTAAAGTTTCAAAAATGATATTCAGCTTTTATTCTGTGATGAGAAGAAAAATGCCAGGGCTTTAATTATAAACATGATTTCCTAAAGCATTCCAAGTTTTCCTTGGAGACTTTCAGGGCGAGGGATTGACTATCCTTGTGCCAGCTTGGATAGAAAAGGGCTTGATAAAAGTGCTATGTCTGCTGGCACAGTTTAATCACTTAATACCTTGTTCCAATTGAAAACATAGCCCAACCCTATTCAGACGATGGAGCATCTACCCTTGATCTGCCCATGGCTTGTGCAGTCACTGATATTTCCAAGGGAAGTCTTGTGATTATCAAAATGGAAATTAATTTCATAAACTTAAGCCTGAACTAAAAAAAAATGTTCATTGTTTTAACCTGCTGATGATGATTCCTGAAAATGTTGCTCAGAGTAAATAAACTTAGCCTCAGCCTGGAAGAATCGGTCTAAGTGAGGGCTGCATACTAGGAGTGTAGGTGAGATTTGGGGCAGGGGTTGAGCAAAGATTCTTCGTTACTGGAGAAAAGGCTTCAAGGATACTATCAGAGAGTATATAGTTTTGGAGTTCTTGATTCTTATAACCATTGAAATGAACCAGCTGTCTTCCATAGAAAGTTACAAAATTGTCAAAGGTATTAATTTACCAACTTCAATAGCTGAAGGAAGTTTCAGCTTGTTTTAGGGGCATGAAATTCCTGTAGATGACGTTATTTCTGAGAAAATCATTTCCTACAACTACAAGCAGTACCCCTGGAGAAGTTTACATAGCGTTTGGGACCTTAAATTACCTTAAGAACTAATCATTTCATCCATGCAAAGGAAGAGCTACAGTAAGGTGCAAAAAAGACCACAAAGAAGTAAAGCTCGTGGGATAGTCTTATGCCTAAATTGTGATGTTTGCTTTGAAAAACACTGACTAATGCCAGATCCAGTAACTCTGCACAGTGACCAGAACTTCAGAGACTCAGAGACTAGATGGACTTGGGGAGCTCATCTGATTCAATTTCTTAATTGTATGGGTAAATTAGGGCCCGGCAGGATAATGTATCCCATTTTAAGTCACTGGATATTTAGAGGAAGATCCAGAGTTAAAAATCTCTTCATTTTCACCTTACTGATTTTTCTAACATTGTACATGCCAGGGTGTCTAGAAAAATTATTATCTCCAAAATGCAAATGCAGTGATTGCCGTGGTGGTGGTTGTGTTCTCACTTATGAAGGCTTCAAGTGTAAATCAATGGTTCTTTTTTGAACCATGAATCTCATTGGGTATCCAGTGAAAGATCTGACCTCCTTTACATAAAAGTAAAGATATATGCATAGAGATACACAACTCTTTTTAATGCTTACTGTATATTAATGGACTCAGACTATCAGGAGTGATGGATCAGGTTAGGATGTCTTCACAGACAGCGAAAACACAGAGTATTATTGGTCCTAATTATGTAAAATATTCCAGGGAAATTCTAATTTAGATATTATTATTGCCTTATAACTGCAGAATACATTGAAGTAAAATGTTTCAAAAGCTTTACAATTTTTGAATTGTAGATTATTTAGTTCAATCTCTCCAATTAACAAAGCTGTGATGTACTAAGAATAAAAGACTCGAATTTCCTTGGCTAGTTAATAGCAGAGAAAATACTATATTATGTTGTATGCATATATTTATACACATATACTAAACTTTAGAGCTGCTGTATGAGAAGAACCAATTTAAAGGACAAGTTTGACTTTTAAATAATACATTTCTTGTCAATATTATCTATTCTGATTTCTGCTTCAATATATTGGGACGTTATGAAGTAAAAGGAGGAATTAAATTAAGAAATGCTTACCTCTATATTTATTAAATCAGAAAGCCTCATTACCATAAATATTCTTAATATCTCTTGATTTTAAAAAGTCACCTATTTCTAACTCAATTGTGTGAAAATACAATATATTTACATTTACGGAAAAATTTGGAAGCAATTTTCATGAAGCTTTAAATCCAAGAAATGTTAACATTACTTTCAAGGGAAAAGTATTTGAACAGGAAATACTTTTTGAATTGTTAAATTGATACATTTGTTAACCATCAAGTGATTTCAGTTCATGAACCAGATACAAGCAAGCAGAACAAATAGGAAATAAATTAGGTGCTATTAGGAAGGATTTTAATATTGCAATATTATTGTATCCATGTATCAGAAACTTCTGTAAAGGATCACCTAGAGGTGGTGGGCCCCTGCATTTGCCTGACACTTGGTCTGTGACTCACATGCGGATCCTCAGCTTGTCCTGTGGAGGCGTCGCTGCCTCCTCTGGAACCGCTATTATTTTGGAACAACAGTGGCACATCTGCGACAAGAATCGTCCCCACTCCCGCACTCATCCTGGACCCTTAGAACCTCTGGGGAGGGAAAGTTGTTTTGACCTTAAACTCCGTCCAGAGCACTGGGTTCTGGCAGGGAGTTACTGTCAGGTGATTAATTCCCCCTCTGGAGGTTGTCAGCTTGCTAGACCCGGCTGGTGTCCGCTCGTGGAGCGCAGTGGGGACTTCCTGCCTGCCTCAGCGACTCTCGCTCTGGGCCCAGAGCTCGGCTTAGAATAGTGGACGGCTCCTGTCCGCCCCTCATGCCCGCCAGGGCTTTCAGGGTTCAGGTTTTAGGGGTTTTACTTTGAACATCACTCACTTCCAGAGAATTTTGAGCCAGCTGGCCAAAGGCATCCAAAGATCAGGAGTGGGTTCCAACTCCGGGGCCTGCAAGAAGCTCAAGCACTGGCCCTGCACTTCCTAGAAGTTTCATCAACTTTGCTCTAGTTGGTTTCCCGACCCGCTCTCTTCCACTCTCTTCTGAGAGCTGGGGAGAATAAAGACGCCTCTTAAACCGCCATGCTAAGGGACCGGTTTGGTGCAAATGCCAGTGTCACTGGCGCACTTGGGCCCCAGGTCCCCACCTGGATTCACCCTGCGCTCACCCCGTGGGAATCCGGGGCAAGGAGTAAAGATGTGACAACCTGAGCACATCGCTGCTGCTAGAGGACATTGGACGGGATCTATGCTTTGTTTTGCTTTGCTTTCCAAAATTTTTTTACTGTGTTCTGCTTGGAAACGTGTTTTACTTGCCCAGTTTCTCCCAACACATCCTCTTAGCTCTTTTTCTTAGCATCCCCTAACCAGCCAAGATGAACGCGCGTGCCAGCAGCTGTCCTGACTTGCCTCAAGTGACCAGAGCCCAGCTTCTCAGTCCGCCACCCCTGGCCCCCAGGGATGGAGGTCCCTCCATCTCGGGACGCTACTTTTGGGACTTTTCCGCCCACGGCAAATGAGGTCAGATAACAACCACTATCAGGGAGGCTCCAACAGCCGGAAGCCCCTTCCAGATGCTCTCGTTAGGTTTCAGAAAGACTGTTTTAGGGTCTCTAATCCCTTTTCATCTGAGCTTTACACTTGACTTCTGTTATGAATTCCCAAAAGGAAGGCAGGCAATGGGGGGAGGGACCATGGAGGAAAAAATAAGAGCTAACAGGAGACACTCAGATTATATATTTATTTTATATAAAGAAATGATACATATGTAATTTTAGATTTTCTTCCGAATTAGAGTTCTGAGGCTATAGAAAACCTATTTTTAACACCCCCTTCTCTCATAACGGCCTTGATTGCTCAAATTGCTTCTAATTGGGTGGCACACATTACTGGAGACGAAGGACGAATGACAAGCAGCCTTCATTCTTTTGCAGATTTAGATAATGTCTCTGGATGAATATCTTTTCTGATCAGGAAGAACAGGAAAATTCTTAAACTGCCTGCAGTTTTCATAAGGGGTTTGTGCAATAGGGGGAAAATGTCCTGACCATCACACAAGCATGCAAATTGATGGCATTCTACAGAAAGCACCGCACAGCAATCTAGTGCCACCGTTTTTCCTCCTGGATCTGTCATGGTACAAAGGGTAAACACCCTTTTTTTTTCTTTTTTCTTTCTTTTCTTTCTTTCTTTCTTTTTTTTTTTCTAAACTCACTTAGCCTTCCTTACATCTATTTGAGATCTATAAAAGTTTTCAGTAAACCTCTTTAAAACATATACGTTATTCATTTCCCCCTTCCCCTTGCCCAAAGCTTGGGCGGCCCTCAGTGCCCTTGGTGCAGCGTGCCAGCCCCAACAGCCTCGAGCAAAGGTCATTATTACCTCGCAGACCGGCGCGTTTCAGAGTCAGCGACTGGTGGATACCCAGAGGCTCCGGACCACCGAGAAGTGTAACCCCAGCTTGAGTTTGCTGAGGGCAGAGATCCAAGGTGAGGGCTGAGTCTCCTCTGGTGCTTTCTGGCCGATCCCGGGTGGAGCACCTCGGAGGCTAACACTCATCTAAAGCTGGTAGAAGCTGAAATATTATGAACACCTGAACAAATCTGACATACACATGACGTCTCGCTAAACTGCAGTTTCATTTTTTCCACTACTCAGAAACAAACAAATAGATAAATCAAGTCATTGTTCTATGCCAGAGAAAATGTGCCAAGGGAAGTCTCCCTTTCGGTTTCAACTTAAAAGGCAATGGATTTTGCTTGCAATTTTTTTTATTTACGAAAAGAAAACCCAGAATGGCAGGGGGAAGCCCCTCCAGGCCACTTAAATTTCGTCACAGTAGAGTCCTGGGCGAAGCGGGAAGATACTGGGGTGAGGGTGTTTGTGGGTCCTTTGAATGGAAGCCCACCCAGAGCACCTGCCTGCAGACTAGGGCGTTGGCACCCACCGGGTTGGTAGCCCGCCGCCTGCGCCTTTCCACCTTGCCCAGGCACAACTTTCCCTTTGTGTATCAAAGTAAGAATACCCCAATTTTTGAGAGATCTAACTTTTGTGCTGCATTAAAGGCCATTTTGCTTTGTAGCTTCACATTTTACATGGGCCCTGAGAATGAGGTTATTAGCCTCACAAGAAAAGTTTGAGCAGTAAGAAATGCTCAACGATGGCATTCCACATTGGCCCGCAGTAGGAGTGTGGCTCACCTCGGCCTTGCCTAGGTCGCCAAATACTGCCGAAACTTTCTGGCTGTCTTTAGAAGGTCCTCTCTACTAGTCACTGGACGGCCAGGAGGTGCAACGCAGAGGGAGACATCACGGATTGGGGATACTGGCAACTTTTAAGGGGTCTAGAAAATCCCTTCGATTTTGGGGATGCTTTTCCGCTGCAGTTTAAAGACTGAAAGACAACATAAAAGCTTCTACTTAAAAAAAAAAAAAAAAAAAAAGGCAGCCCTGGTGATCCAATCCCGATCTTTTGGCTGGCAAAGAGGCAATTGCCTGAAAACGAAATTGGCATTTGAAAAGGGTCAGGTAAAGCCCAGAGTCCCTGAACTCATTTTGGACTCAAGAAAAGGCGCTTCCCTGTCCCCTACCTCTTTTAGAAAGAGAAGGAAAAGGAGGAGGAAGCAGAAAGGGGGGAGAGCGGAGAGCGCAAGAAAAAAAGAAAGAGAAGAGGGGGATATTTAGCAAGTTAAGAGGTTAAATGTTTGAACAGATTTGTAAATATATAGACAGTCCTTGTTATTTGGGATGTGTAACAATGCCTTTTGTGGCGCTGTCTGGCTGGGAGGCTGCAGAGGACCGCTCCCTGGCACCTTCTTCCCTGGGAAATGAACTGGAAGCTCATGGACTTGAAAAACAAAAACAGGGCTACCCTCCTTTAAGGGAATTAATTCTCCCTCTATTCGGTCATTGAAAAATAAAAGGAAAAGAAGAAAAAAGAAAGTAAAAGGAAAGCAGGATCAATGAAAATATTTTATTTTTATTAGGAACGATTTTTCAGGGAGCAAAACAGAAAGCTATCTTCAGGCTGAAATAATTTCAGAATATTGTTTAAGCGGATGACTTTCTCCAGTTATCCATTATGCATCTATTATTTCTTTGAACTCAACTCTCTTGTCTAACAAGGGTGTGTGTGTGTGTGTGTGTGTGCGTGTGTGTGTGCCCTGTTGTGTGTGTGTGTGTTTGTGTGTTTAGAAAACCTGGGTTCTCTAATGGTGCTTCCGTGGCTGAGTAGGGTGGGTTTCTTTCGTTTTTCTCACGTCGGTGTTTTCTGGACAACTGTACTGAGCGCGTTGATGGCATCGGTGCTCTGCCTGTGCCGGTGGGCAGAGGACATAGGCTGTGGGTGTGTCCTGCCCACAGGCGCGTGCGTGCGTGTGCGTGTTTGTGTGTGTGTATACACGCATTCTCTGGTGTGCATCAAATGGAGCCTTTTTTTCTTGCCTGTGTCTGTGTCCTGCGTCTATTAGTATTATGCAAATAGAGTCATTTCTCTTGAGTATTTTTTTGAAGGGGGAGGGGATGAAACATTTTAATTCTTCTCTGGTATTTTCTCGGCAGTCTTTCCACTGAGTGTGAATTCATTTGGATGCCTTTTCTGAGGTCCGTGTGTGTGTGTGTGTGTGTGTGTGTGTGTAGGGGAGACTGCGCGCCGGTCGGTGGGTGTGTGCCTCGGTGTGTGGGAGAGCGTGCACTGTCTGTGAGGACCTTGTGAGCACTAGTGTTCTCTCCAGGTATTCTGTTTGTCTCTGCTTCCCGTGCTTTGCGTTCTCGGAGGTGATTATGTGCATATTTACATGTGTGTGCCCGTTCTCTTGCCTTCATGTATTGTCTTTCTCCACAATCCACACATTTCATATATAATCTCTTATCTTTTGGCAAAGTGCCTTTTTTATTCCTCGAAGAATATTTATTGATGTGATAATCTGAAATGAAAAGTGGTCTCCCATGAAGGAGATAGAAGAGAAAGGAGTGTTCATCTTTCTTAATAGACGGGGCAGAGCCAGTTGACTGGATCACAGGGTTTCTCTGCACTTTCTGCGTGTGTGTCTGCGTGTGGGGGGTGGGGGTGAGGGTGGGGGCGGGGGCGGGGGAGGAAGGAAAAGGAGCCTTTAACCACAACAAAGATAGGCCATCGCGCCCCCTTGCGGACAGCTGCATATCGCGCCGACCAGGCCCGCCCCGGCTTGCTTTAGCCGAATGAATCTTGTAATTTCCTCCGTTAAACCATTCAGGGGCCGCCTCTCAGACCCAGCCTCCGGCCATCAGCCAATCACCAGGCGCCATGCAAATCACCTCTTCCGTTCTCCAAACCCGCGTCCGCCTCAGCGGCTGCTCTGGCCGCCCCGCCCCAGCCTCATTTCCTCCCCTGTCTTCCCCTTCCTTCCCTCGCCCCCGCCCGAGCAGCTGCCGGGGAAGAGGGCAGTGCTGGGTGCCTCATGCATATGCAGACCGATCCTCCTCCTCCGTCCACCCCCTGCCCCCTCCTGCCGCCTCCTCCCTTCTCCGCACCGCCGCCGCCTCCTCCCCCTTCCCCGACCGCGCCCGCGCTCCTGGAGGTGCCGTTCTCCCAGCTCGGGTCCCGAGCAGCTGTTTCCCAGAAGAAGGCCTACGAGCACTCTTGGAGCAGACGAGGGAAAGGGAGGAAGGCTCCACCCTTAAAAATCCTCTCGAAGGTCGAGTGTGAGGCTTGCCGAACAGAGGAGAAAAGTGTCGAAAAATGCCGCTACAGGGTTTGCGGGAAGGTTCTGCGCGGAGACTGAGTTGGAAATGCCTT
>PVKV010030770.1:0-21864 GCA_004027835.1 Alouatta palliata
CACGCCCAGCTAATTTTTGTATTTTTAGTAGAGACGGGGTTTCACCATGTTGACCAGGATGGTCTCGATCTCTTGACCTCGTGATCCACCCGCCTCGGCCTCCCAAAGTGCTGGGATTACAGGCGTGAGCCACCGCGCCCGGCCTCCAAGTTAATTTCTTAATGCTTATCTGAAGTTTTCAAAAATGTCCACATGAAGCATATTGCATATCACTTTTATCAACATAAAAACAATATGTGTCATTACCCAGCTAGACACACAGAGAATCATGTGATACAGTCTTGATTTGTCACATGCAGATATGTTTTTAATTATGAGGCCTTCCTGCAGAGGCTCTGGAGATGATCTAATCCCAGCCTTGCTCTACACATGTGCCCCAGATACGCAACATAAGTAGACCAAGCTCACAGAGCAAGCTCATGGCAGTGCCAGGTAACAACTCAACTCTCCTCCTGCCAGTCCAGGCTCCCCTCGCCGCACCATGGCTGTACAGGAGATGGTTGCTAGTGAGCTACTCTCCTTGAACTGCTCTGCTCTCTTGGTGAACACAAAGGGAAATGGAGTGGGTGGGGGTGAAATGTAGAGATTCTCCTTCCAAAAGGAAGAGGTAACCTCTCACCCAAAGATAGGACAGTCAAATACAGCTTATCTGTTAAAACAAAGTCGAAAAAACAATGAAGAAGTCACCTCATTCCAGACAGGGTTCAATTCATTATCAACTTTCTTTGTTTTCTTTTTCTCATCTGCAAAAGAGATAAAGGAAGAGATATCAATCATTTATAAAAAATTAAAGAGCATGTGCCATTCGTTGATTCTAAGAACATTACCTGAGGGTTTACTTGCACCCACATTTCCCCATTCATCTGCTTAGGATGGGCATGAGCCACTGCACGTGGCCTTCATCTAATCTTAACCCTAGGAGGATCCAGGCTGAGGTGATGCACAGCTATAATCCCAGCTCTTAGGGAGGCCAAGGTGGGAGGATTGCTTGAGCCCAGGAGTTCAAGACCAGCGTAGGCAACATAAGGAAACCCCATCTCTACAAAAATACAAAAATTAGCTGGGTGTGGTGGCACACGTCTGTAATTCCAGCTGAAGTGGGAGGATCCCTTGAGCCCAGGAGGTCAAGGCTGCAGTGAGCCAAGATCACATCACTAACACTCCAGCCTGGGAAACAAAGTGAGACCCTTTCCCAAAAAACAACAACAACAACAAACACCACTAGGAGGTATGTATTACTATTTTCATCCCCCTTTCACAGCTAAGGAAACTGAGAAGCTGAGTAACATATTCAAAGTCACCCAGTTGGCCAGGTGCAGTGGCTCACATCTGTAATCCCAGCACTTTGGGAGCCCAAGGCAGGCAGACAACTTGAGATCAGGAGTTTGAGATCAGCCTGGCCAACATGGTGAAATCTCATTTCTACTAAAAATACAAAAATTAGACAGGCGTGGTGGTGGGCACCTGTAGTCCCAGCTACTCAGGAGGCTGAGGCAGGAGATTCACTTGAACCCAGGAGGCGGAGGTTGCAGTGAGCCAAGATTGCACCAGCACACTCCAGCCTAGGGGATAGAGTAAGATTCAGTCCCCCCTAAAAAAACAAAAAACAAAAAACAAAGTCACCCAGTCAATAAATGGTACTGCTAGGATTTGGGAGCCAGGCAATCTCATACTGGTGGCCACACTTTGAGTCACTCCTCAGCCATCGCTTCTCCTCTCCTGCCGTGGAATGTAGGAGGCAGTGGGTTTTGTTTCGGTAATGTCACATTGCTTTGGCTCCCAGCACACTGCTGCCTGTGGGACTAACCACCTCATTCTTCCAAGACCTCAGCATAGCAAGGCCGTGAGTCATGGCCCTCACTCTGCTAAGCATTAAATTTTCCACTTGAGAGGGCAAGACACAGCCCAGTGGCTCCCTTCCCGTTTCAGCATGCCCTACTCATCGGCTCGTGCCCAGACCTATACTGGCTGGTTCTGCCTGTGCTCTTTCTAGTGGCCTACAGAGCCCCTCACTGTATCTGACTCTGAGGTCCCCTAGAAGCTGTCCTGAAACTTCCCCTCCCACACTTCCATTTTCACCCCACCCATCCCTCTCCTCATCTCACATAAACTCCCAGCCCTCCTCTCTGGTTCCAGTACAAGGAAGTGCTCTTGAGAGTAAGAGGAGACACGCAAAGGATTTTTTTTTTTTTTTTTTTTTTTTGAGAGTCTCGCTCTGTCGCCAGGCTGGAGTGCAGTGGTACAATCTCGGCTCACTGCAACCTCCGCCTCCTGGGTTCAAGTGATTCTCTGCCTCAGCCTCCCAAGTAGCTCGGATTACAGGCACCCACCACCATGCCTGGCTGATTTTTGTATTTTTAATAGAGACAGAGTTTCACCATCTTGGCCAGGCTGGTCTCGAACTCCTGACCTTGTGATCCACCCACCTCGGCCTCCCAAAGTGCTAGGGTTACAGGTGTGAGCCACTGCGCTTGGCCGAGGATTTTTAACTTAAATAGAACTAGACAAAATGGTTTCTGTGTGTCATTGTAACCGCTCCCTCTACAGAACATCTCTAGGTGCCAGGCTGTGCAATCCACCACAGTATCTCCAACCACTGAGACAATGCTTCAAGGTAAATGTGGTCATTTCCATTTCTCAGCCAAGAAAACGGAGAGTAATTAATCTACCTACGATCACACAACTAATATGGAAACAGCGCCAGATTTTGAACTACAAGTCTCTGGCTCCAAAATCTGTGTTTGTGTGTGTTTGCCACCACGACACAGTGCCTTACTGCAAGCCGTCAGAAGTGCTGGATAATGAAGATGCACAAATATAACGTGTGATGGGCTTGGCATCTTGGAAAATGTCCATAGGGAAGTTCATGGTGACATTCTAGGTTATCCTGAAACTCTCTAAGATTATTTGCTCTAATACACAAAATATTGCCTCTGTGAGTTTTCCTGCAGGAAAGAGCTCATTGTTCTCATCAGATTCTCAAATGCGTTAGTGACCTTGAAAAGGTTAGGAATCCCTGCCTTCAACAGGCATGAAATAGTACCACCCATCTCCCTCCACCTCACCACTGCCCCTGCTCCCATAACCGGGGCTTGGTGGGTGGCGAATCGAGTCATGAACGTGTGGATCTGGACCCTAAAACCATGGCAGGCCTTCAAGAGAGAAGACAGGTGATTCTAAGAAGTCCCAGGAAGAAGGGAAAGCAAGGAGAAGGCACCAAATAATGCATAAAAACTGGGCACCTGGGCTTGGGGTAGGACTGGCATCACTGCAAGATGGCACTGAAGCAAAGTTCCAGTCTCCAAGTCCCCAAGACTCCAACAGGGAGCCAAGGCAGGGACAAGGGCTCCAGGGAGGCTGCAGAAAAAGCTGGCAATTGTCAACACGAAACAAGTCCCAAGCGTGGTTACTGACCTAGGAAACAGTACAAGGAAGACACGCTGCAAGCTACCTTGACACCGAGCCTGGGACCATGGATCCTCTCTGCCCTCAGGACGGACAGGATTGTTCAAGGGTCAGTAGCTGGGGAGTGTGAAGTGATTCATTCGTTCATTCATTCATAAACATTTGTTAAGCATCCACTGTGTGCCAGTAACAGGAAACAGAAGAGTGTAAGATAGTTCTTAGTCTTAAAACGTTCCGCAGGCCAGGTGCGGTGGCTCATGCCTGTAATCCCAGCACTTTGGGAGGCCGAGGCAGGAGGATAACCTGAGATCAGGAGTTCGAGATCAGCCTGGCCAACATGGTGAAGTCCCATCTTTACTAAAAATACAAAAATTAGCCAGGCATGGTGGCAGGCACCTATAATCCCAGCTACTCAGGAGGCTGAGGCAGAAGAATTGCTTGAATGTAGGAGACGGAAGTTGCCATGAGCCGATATCACTGCATTCCAGCCTAGGAACAAAAGTGAAACTCTATCTCAAAAAAGAAAAAAAGAAAAAAAAGAAATAAAAGAAAAGAAATAGCAAAAAGCTCCACCATGCTCTTGCCTGTCTCTTTTCTTCTTTTTTTAATTTTTTTTGTTTTGGGGACAGAGTTTTGCTATTGTTGCCCAGGCTGGAGTGCAATGGCACAATCTTGCTCACTGCAACCTCTGCCTCCCAGGTTCAAATGATTCTCCTGCCTCAGCCTCCCTAGTGGTTGAGATTACAGGCATGTGCCACCATGCCTGTTTAATTTTTTGCATTTTTAGTAGAGATGGGGTCTCTCCATGTTGGTCAGGTTGGTCTCAAACTCCCTACTTCAGGTGATCCGCCCATCTTGGCCTCCCAAAGTGCTGGGATTACAGGCGTGAGCCACCACGCCTGGTTCTGCCTGTCTCATTCTCATCCTGAAGTTCCTTCTTGCTTATCAGAAGGGGAATATATGGAAATAATGACTGGCCAGCTCAGGCCAAGAGACTTCACAGCTCAGCCCACAGAAATGGTTCACTGAGTGAGTTCTTCTACAAACGTTAATCTGCTCCTTCCTTCTTCCATCCAACAAATATCTGTGGAATAGAACTTGCCAGGCATTGAGCTGGGCACTGTAGGAGACACAAAAATACCCAAGACATGGTTCTTGCCCTCAGGGGGTCTAGTGGGTAGGGGAGATGTAGCTGTAGGGGACTGATATAGAAAGAACTTCTGGCTGGTCGCGGTGGCTCACGCCTGTAATCCCAGCACTTTGGGAGGTCGAGGCAGGTTGATCATAAGGTCAGGAGTTCAAGATCAGCCTGATCAGCATGGTGAAACCCTGTCTCTAAAAAAAAAAAAAAAGAAAGAAAGAACTTCCGACCTGGTACGGTGGCTCATGCCTGTAATCTCAGCACTTTGGGAGGCTGAGGCAGGAGAATCACTTGAACCTGGGAGGCAGAGGTTGCAGTGAGCTGAGATCATGCCACTGCGCTCCAGCCTGGGCGACAGAGTGAGACTATGTCTCAAAAAAAGAAAACCTACTCTCACACATAAACACATCAGGTAAAAAAAAGTAGATTATTTTTCTTATTAGCAGCCAGAGTCACATATTTTTATTAGTCAGTTATTTGATTCTACCTCTTTAAAAAAAAAGGTTAAACCTGCAGGCATTAAACATCAAATTGAGGGCCGGGCGCGGTGGCTCACGCCTGTAATCCCAGCACTTTGGGAGGCCGAAGCGGGCAGATCACGACGTCAAGAGATCGAGACCATCCTGGTCAACGTGGTGAAACCCCGTCTCTACTAAAAATACAAAAAAAACTAGCTGGGCGTGGTGGCGTGCGCCTGTAGTCCCAGCTACTCGGGAGGCTGAGGCAGGAGAATTGCTTGAACCCGGGCAGTGGAGGTTGCAGTGAGCCGAGGTCACGTCACTGCACTCCAGCCTGGTGCCTGGTGACGGAGTGAGTGAGGCTCTGTCTCAAAAAAAAAAAAAAAAAAAAAAAAAAAACATCAAATTGAATTACAGGAAACTCCCTCTCCTTTCTCTACATCACCTACCCCCCAACCTGGCTCCTATGTCTAATTTTATTAAGATGACTGTTTCTTCCTATGGAAAGAAATGAAATACTTTCAGCCCAGAACATAACAACTGACTCAAATGCAGAGCACACTCTGGACCAGGGCTCAAGGCATTCTTTGGGACATTTCCTGTTTTCCGATTAGCTACGCCTGCTTCTCACTCAGTTCTGTGGAGGTCACCACTGCAGTAATTAACCCAATGCCAGCCTCCAAACAAGGTTTCCGGGAGAACTGAACAGCTCTCTTAGCCAAACCACCACCCTCTTGCACAGAACTATTATTTCCTTTGCTGTCCACCTACCAGCCAGTGTGTCAGACACTTACTGAAAAGGCCTGGCCCAGTGCGGTGCTCATGCCTGTAATCCCAACACTTTGGAAGGCCAAGGCCAGAGGATCGCTTGAGTCCAGGAGTTCAAGACCAGCCTGGGCAACATAGTGCCACTTCATCTCTACAAAATACTTAAAAATTATCCAGGAACACTGGCATGCACCAGTAGTCCCAGCTACTCAGGAGGCTGAGGTGAGAGGATTGGTTGAGCTTGGGAGGTCGAGGCTGCAGTGGCCACACTCCTGCACTTCATCCTGGGTGACAGAGCAAGACCCTGTCTCAAAAAAAAAAAGTCTTGAAAGACACCAGAACTCCTGAAACTGGCTTGCTGCATCTGTGCCAGTGGTCAGCTGTGATGGTTCATTTCATGTGTCAAGTTGGCTGGGCTACGATGCCTTGTTGTTTGGTCAAACATTGGTCCAGATGTTGCTGTCGTGGTATTTTGTAGATGTGATAAACATTTATATTCAGTTGACTTTAAGTAAAGCAAAATTACCCTCTATAATTTAGATGGCCCTCATCCAAACAGTTGAAGGTCTTAAGAGCAAAAACTGGTTTCCTGGAGAAGAAATTCTGCCTCAAGACTGTAACATAGAAACCCCACCTGAGTTTCTAAGCTGTGGAATTTAGACTCGAGACCTGCACCATCCACTCTGATGTGAATTTCCAGCTTGCTGGCCCACCCTGCAAATTTCAGACTTGCCAGACCCCATAACTGATGAGCCAATTCCTTAAAATCTCTCTCTTTCTGTCTCTGTACAAACATATGTACACACATCCCATTGCTCTGCTTCTCTGGAGAATCCTGACTAACCAATCATGCCAGGTGCCCATGGAAGTAACACGATAGTAACACATTTGAAATGCTTCCAAATACACACCATCTCACTATTCCTAAAAATCCTGCAGGGAAAAGCACAGATGTCGGCCTAGCTCCTCTGACTGGATTTTCACATCTGTGAATTCTCTTCCTTTGAGCTGTTATCTTGGGAAAATATAAAGCTGAACCTCCAAGCTCAGAGTCCCTCATATATAAACTGATGCATTCAGATGAGATAATCTCTAAGTTTTCCCCCAGACTCCACAGTGCATAAGCTTTATGAAGTGCTCCCAGGCCCTGAACGGTTAGACTGCTGTGTCTTACTGAAATGGCCTCAGGAAAAGGGAAGATGCTATCTACAAAAGCTCCCTAAGTAACTCAGCTCTTTGGTAGGCTACATGGAACAACAAGATCTCTAGTTTCAGCCAGGAGTCTACATTCGATCTCCCACTCAGAAGTCCTTCTTCACCTTTTCTTGGTCTCTGCGTCATGCCTCCTTTCTTTTGAGATATATAAAGTCCCCCATGAACTGATCTGCCATTTCACCTTACATTTCACACACCCCTGAAGCCCATCCATACATGGCTAACACTTATTATTTTTTATTTTATTTTATTTATTTTTTTTGAGATGGATTTTTGCTATTGTTGCCCAGGCTAGAGTGCAATGACTCAATCTAGGCTCATCACAACCTCTGCCACCCAGGTTCAAGCAGTTCTCCTGCCTCAGCCTCCTGAGTAGTTGGGATTAGAGGCAGGTGCCATCATGCCTGACTAATTTTGTATTTTTAGTAGTATTTTTCTCCATGTTGGTCAGGCTGGTCTCGAACTCCAGACCTCAGGTGATCCGCCCACCTGAGCCTCTCAAAGTGCTGGGATTACAGGTGTGAGCCACCACGCCTGGCTTCTAGCAGTTATCATTAAGTGCTTTGAACGGAGTCACTGTTTCCAGGGCTTCCTATGAATTCTCTCACTCAACCTTCACAACTCTAACAGGTAAGTTCTATCATGATCATCCCCAGTTACAGAGGAAGGAAGAAACCAAGACACGGAGAGGTTAAGAAACTTATTAGAGGTCACACAGCTAGCAAGTGACAGAGCTGGGATTCAAACCCTGGCTAAAGAGACAAAGGCAGTTAGTTTTCAGAGTTGGAGGATTAAGACCAGAGGATGATGCCTTGAAGGCTGGAACTATGTATTATTAATATTATTATTCCCCCCACAATGCTTACTACATGGTAATTTCTCCATGACTTGAGTAAATTGGACTTCATAAGTTTATATAAGTATGATTACTAGGGCTCCTTTAATGATTAAATGAAAGAATGAATATAAAGTGCCCAGCCCAGGTCCTGGCACACAGTAAGCACTAAACAAATGAGAACTATCGGATGATTTCTTTTTTTCTTTTTCTGGGTTTTTTTTTTTTTTTTTTTTTTGAGACAGCTGGAGTGCAGTGGCGCAATCTGGGCTCACTGCAACCTCCACCTCCCGGATTCAAGCCATTCTCCTGCCTCAGCCTCCCAAGTAGCTGGGAATACAGGCATGTGCCACCATGCTCGGCTAATTTTTGTATTTTTAGTAGAGATGGGGTTTTACTATGTTGGCCAGGCTGATGTCGAACTCCTGACCTCAAGTGATCTGCCCTTCCTCGGCCTCCCAAAGTGCTGGAATTAAAGCACCACGCTCAGCTGAATGATTTCTGATTACAGCACCAGGGCAGCCTCCTTGCATACCCCAGGGGGTTCCCAGGCTGTGGAGCCCCAGAGGGCAGTGCCCCTGTAACTGGAGGAAGTGCCGGGTGGGGCTGGGACGGCCCTGGTGGAATATTTCTTCCACATGGCTCCATTCCAGGCCTCTGAGGTTCCCTGGGGCAGCTGGCATGTGAGCAGTGACTGCTCCTCCCTGGCAGGCAGCCTGGCAGCCTCCAGGAGCCAGCTAATTTCCACTTTCACCAGAGGGCAGAGAAGGCTCTGAGAAGGGCCGGCAGGACTTGAGGAGCACCTGGGGGAGCACAGGGACACATGGCCCTCAGGTGGACCTCTCAGGCGGTGTCTCTGACTTTTGGCTTTCCAACCCTGGCTGCCCTATCATTCCAGGAAGATGCTGTCAGACAGGTTCTAAGAGAAAGGCATTCTGGGCAAGTGGCAATGGTGATACAAATCGAGGCTGTTTGGGACATTTCTGAAACAGTCACTGATATCACTGACAAACAGAAATGCCCCAGCCAAAATGCAGGCGGGGTGACTGCTCTCCTCCCCACACCCAGTGCCCCACTGGCCTCTGGAGATGCCCTTTCAGATATACAAGCTCTTGAATCAAACCCACATCCTCCAAAGGAGCTGCAGTGAAATCCAGTCCATTTGAATGACTCAGCCAGAATCTGCTTCCTAAAAGCTGATGCCGGGGCGTGGTCATGTCCCAGCTCTGCTCACTGCCAGGGCTGCCGGGAAGGGCATCCAGGAGGGCCAGGCACCCAGCTTGGCTGCCTTGGTGTTTGTGTTGTGTGCTGGGCATATTAAACACATTCACGTTTGTTCCCTGCAAGGGAGGCTGGGCGCAGTGCTCACACCTGTAATCCCAGCACTTTGAGAGGCCAGAGATGGGAAATGGCTTGAGCCCAGGAGTTTGAGGCCTGCCTGGGTAACATAGTGAGACTCCATCTCTATAAAATATTTAAAAATTAGGCTGGTACAGTGGCTTGCACCTGTGGTCCCAATTACTCACTTGGGAGGCTGAGATAGGAGGATCACTTGAGCCCCAGAGTTCAAGGCTGCAGTAGGTCATGATGAGGCCAGTGTGCTCCAGCCTGGGTGACAGGGCAAGACCCTGTCTCAAACAAACAAGCAAGAAACAAACAAACAACAACAACAACAAAAACAGGAGATATAAAAGTGCCCATTTTACAGATAAGGAAACTGAGGATCAGGGTTGTTAACTGACTTGCCCAAGATCATAGAGCCAGTAAAAGGCAGAGCTGAGCTTCAGCCCCAAGTCAGCCTTGCTTCCAAACCTGTGCTCTTAACTGCCACTGCAGGCTGAGGGTGCCAGGTGACCTGTCACTTTCTCAGACAGACCTTCCAGTGGTGCAAACTTGATCTACTTACTCCAACTCTTCATATCTAGATTTCTTCATTAATAAAGATTGCTATCTAACACCCAAGAATAATAGCTACCATCTGTAGGCTCACCATCTGCCAGGCACTCTTCTAAGGGCTTTGTAAATGTTACCTATTATTATGATCCTTATTCAAGGCACAATAAAGTTAAGTAGCTTTCCAGGATTACCTGCTAATGAGAAACAAAGCCAGAATTTGAATATAGGTCTTCTGGCTCTGGAGCCACTTAATCTCTCTGGCTTCTGACTGGTATATTTCTGAGACATAATTTGCTGGAGAATGAATTAACTCTCAGGTACTCAGCAAATACACTTCAAACTCACTGAGGAGGTAGGGCCTAAGGGGCCTCTCAAGGCCCGAGTGTCCTCTAAAAAGGGGATACAAGGCCGGGCACAGCAGCTCACGCCTGTAATCCCAGCACTTTGGGAGGCCGAGGTGGGTGGATCACAAGGTCAAGAAATAGAGACCATCCTGGCTAACATGGTGAAACCCCGTCTCTATTAAAAATACAAAAAATTAGCTGGATGTGGTGATGCACGCCTGTAATCCCAGCTACGTGGAGGTGAGGCAGGAAAATCACTTGAACCCAGGAGGTGGAGGTTGCAGTGAGCTGAGATCACGCTACTGCACTCCAGCCTGGCGACAGAGCGAGACTCCGTCTCAAAAAATAAAGGGGAGGGGATACAAAAGCCCACCTGGTTGAACTGCAGCAAGGATCAAGTGAGAAAGCATACAGTGCCCAGGACACAGGGGACATTACCATGTGCTGGAACCAGAATTATCAAGTGCTTCCTTCAGGCAAGCTTTGGGAGGATCCAGTCCTCTGCCCATCCCCTCCTCAAGAGACAGTATCAGGAGAAAATAAAATAGTCACACAAAACCACGTTGAAAACAAATGCAAAGCACGGAGTCAAAAATCTTGATAATTAGATCAGTTCCCTCCCAGGCAAAGAACTTCCAGTTGAATTTTCCCTCAGCTTCAGACCTGGTGTCTCATCATTAATCCTCTTTCAGTGGAATTTTTGGCCCTGCCAGCAGTTTAATCCATTTTCTTTTCTTTATCTCTCTCTCCTTTTTTTTTTTTTTTGAAACGGAGTTTCCATCTTGTTGCCCAGGCTGGAGTGCAATGGCACAATCTCGGCTCACTGCAGCCTCTGCCTCCCAGGTTCAAGTGATTCTCCTGCCTCAGCCTCCCAAGTGGCTGGGATTACAGGCACGCACCACAACGCCCCGCTAATTTTGTAATTTTAGTAGAGAGAGGGTTTCTCCTTGTTGATCAGGCTGGTCTCAAACTCCCAACCTCAGGGATTACAGGCATGAACCACCATGCCCGGCCTCATTTAATCCATTTTCTTCCACCCTCCTTCCTAGACTGTGCATGGCTTTCACCTCTGCACAAGTTACCAAGCTGGGCTGGATGTTTGCTGTGGATCTGAGGGAGAGCTGGGAGTCAGGAGTATTTGTGGGCTGTTGTTTGTCAGTGGGGCCTGGGACAGGGACAGAGGGTGGAATTAAAATGAGAAGAAATGCCAAGCACGAAGAAAACCAGCCATATGTGAAGCAGTGGAAAAAGGCATAGGACTGAGCATCCCAAGACCCAGCTTCTAGTCCTTCCCTGCCTCTTTCTGGCTACACAGCTTTGGCCTCCCTTGATATCTGAGTCTCAGTATCTTCATCTGCACAATGAGTATGAATATCTGCCTTCAGTACCTCCTTGTGTTGTTGTGGAGAACAAATAAGATTACACCCAGGCCTGGCGCAGTGGTTCACACCTGTAATCCCAGCATTTTGGGAGGCGGGGGCGGGCAGATCATGAGGTCAGGAGTTCGAGACCAGCCTGGCAAACGTGGTAAAACCCCGTCTCTACTAAAGATAGAAAAAATTAGCTGGGCATGGTGGCAGGTGCCTGTAATCCCAGTTACTCAGGAGGCTGAGGCAGGAGAATAGCTTGAACCCGTGAGGCGGAGATTGCAGTGAGCCGAGATCGCAGCATTGCCACTCCAGCCTGGGCGACAGGGTGAGACTCCGTCTCAAAAAAGATTACACCCATGAAAGGGCTTTCTACACTGTAAGTGCCCTGGAAGGCATTGTCACACAAGGAAGCCATCATAATGTGTCCAACACCAGAGGGCAAACAAGAGGGAATTTGGGGCCCCAGACCAAGGCCTCTGAGACCAGAGATGTCCAGCTTAAAGGCACCAATGCCCCAGGCCCCAGCATGTTGTGACCAGATGCCCTCAGGGCTGGCTTTGTCCAGGGAAGTTACTGCTAAGAGTCAGCAGTAGAGCCCAGATTGCCAGCCATGTGGGCTGAGCGCATGTGCCTGACCACGGGATGGGCCAAATTTGGATGTGACCAAAACCGAGCATTCAGGGTCACATACGGGACAGCACAGGTGGCACAGCCTCAGCAGTGGGCGTCCGTGTTCAGCTCCACCTGGCCCCTGCTGTGAGACCTTGAGCGAGGCATGTCACCCATCCTACAGGAGACTCAGTTTGTTCAGCTCTCAAATGAGGACTTCTTTCTTATTTTCATTTTTACTTCTTTGATGAGAAAATAAAGGAGTAAATTAAAATGAAATAAGTACATGTGAAGCATGTAGCACAGTGTTTAACAGTCAATAAATCGTCACCATCAATATAACTGCAAATAATGATAATGTCTCCTTTCCAGAGGTTTAAACACACTGCACTCTTTTTTTTTTTTTTCTTTTTTCTTTCTTTGAGACAGTGTCACTCTGGAGTGCAGTGGTACAATCTTGGCTCACTACAACCTCCACCTCCCAGGTTCAAACAATTCTCCTGCCTCAGCCTCCCGAGTAGCTGGGACTACAGGCACCTACCACCACACCCAGCTAACTTTTGTACTTTTAGGAGAGATAGGGTTTCATCATGTTGGCCAGGCTGGTCTCGAACTCCTGACCTCAAGTGATCCGCCCGCCTCAGCCTCCCAAAGTGCTGGGATTACAGTTGTAAGCCACCGCACCCAGCCTGCACTCTTAATTCACTCAACTCTGGCCCTATTTATACCTTAGTCTATAAGCTGCATGTGGGCAGGACCAAACTTGCTTAATTCCCCACTCTATACACAGAGCTAAGCATGCAGCCTGGCAGAGTACCCTCTTGATCAATACTTGCATCAATACTTGTTGAATCGATTTATGTTGGAATGAGGAAGGAGGGCAGGAGGGACAGAGACAGAGAGTGTCGTGGCAATAAATTCAGACTGTTAGGAGGGGTAAGCAAAAACATAACGTTTTATTTTACTTATTGAAAGAAAGAGAAGGGCAAGGATTTTTTTTTTCAACTTACAAGCTGCACTATTGAGATGAAAAAGATGATGAAGGTCATAAACCAACAGACAGAGGTGAAATGAAGCGGACCTCACCCTGCCAGTCAAATATTAGTCCATTATAGGAAGTTACGGTTCTAGTCTCCACTAATGAAATGACTCAAACTCGACTATGGGTGGAACTGATTCACTGCTAAGCTATGTCACCTCTGAGCTTCTGAGTCATAGAATGTCATAAGGGCTTTCATTGTCCTATTGCAAACTCACCCCAGAAGGGATGGGTTTTGTTTTTCTTTTTCTTATTTTTTTTAAGTTCTTTTGTTCTTGGTACACTTTCTTCGTCTTTCAGACTGGACCCGAATAACCCCGACCACTAAACAAATCAATCTGCTCAGAGGGAGAGGAGCTGCTTATCAGAGTTGGTTGTGCAGTCAGAGGCTGTGAGTTGTTTCTTCATCCATGCTGAGCTCGGTGAAGACGCATGGACCATCTGGAATCCAGTTAAATCCTGACCTGTCTCTGCCTCAGCTGCCTCACAGGGAAAATGAAGATAGCAATAATCCTACTTCATAAAAATTAAATAAGGCCCGGGCATGGGGGCTCACACCTGTAATCCCAGCACTTTGGGAGGCTGAGGTGGGTGGATCACCTGAGCTCAGGAGTTTAAGACCAGCCTGGCCAACATGGCAAAACCTTGTCTCTACTAAAAATACAAAAATGAGTTGGATGTGGTGGTCTGCTCCTGTAATCCTAGCTACTCAGGAGGCTGAGGCAGGAGAATCGTTTGAACCTGGGAGGTTTGAACCTGGGAGGTGGAGGTTGCAGTGAGCCAAGATTGCACCATTGCACTCCAGCCTGGGTGACAAGATCAAAACACTATCAGAAAAAAAAAAAAGAAAGAAAGAAAGGAAAGGAAAGGAAAGGAAGAAAGAAAAGAAAAGAAAAAAGAAATGAGGATTAAATAAGACAAGGCAGGCCAGGCGTAGTGGCTCATGCCAGCACTTTGGGAGGCCCAGGCGGGAGGATCATGAGGTCAGGAGATCGAGACCATCCTGGCCAACATGGTGAAACCCCATCTCTACTAAAAACACAAAAATTAGCTGGGCATGGTGGTGTGCACCTGTAATTCCGGCTACTCGGGAGGCTGAGGCAGGAGAATGGCTTAAACCAGGAGTCAGAGGTTGCAGTGAGCGGAGATTGCGCCACTGCACTATAGCCTGGCGACAGAGAGAAACTCCATCTCAAAAACAACAACAACAACAAAAAATAAGACTCACAGATGTGAGGCACAGTGGGAGAATTTAGTAATTGTCGGTGGTGATGGTAGAGTAAGCAGTTGCTATTACTCAGGCTGTCCACCCTTACCCAAATCTCCAGAAGACCTAAGTAGCAACGAATGCTTAAAACACTTCCTGTGTCCTAGCACCTTGGGAGGCTGAGGTGGGCAGATCACTTGAAGCCAGGAGTTTGAAACCAGCCTGGGCAACATGGATGGTGAAAGCCTGTCTCTTTTAAAAATACAAAAATTAGCCCCCAAAAGGTAGTCCCAGCTACTCGGGAGGCTGACGTGAGAATCACTTAAAATGCGAGGCAGCGGTTGCAGTGAGATGAGATTGTGCCACTGCACTGCATCCTGGGCAACAGAGTGAGACCTTTCTCGAAACAAACAACAAACGCTTTCTGTGTGGTTTTATTTTACTCATGCTACCCTCATAACAACATTCCAAGGTAGGGACTGCTACCCTCTCTATGTTACAGAGGAGGCAATTGAGGTACAGTCATGCACTGCAAGATGACATTTCGGTCAATGACAGATCACATGCAGCACAGTGGTCCTCTAAGATTATAATATCGTACTTTTACTGTACCTTTTCTGTGTTTAGAACTGTTTAGAAACACAGATACTTCCGTTGTGCTGCAATTGCCTATAGTATTCAGTGCAGTAACATGCGGTGCAGGTTTGTAGCCTAGCAGTGACAGGCCGTAGCATAAAGCCTAGCTAGGTAGCAGACTGTACCATCCTAGGGTTGTGCCAGTATGTTCTGTGATGTTTACACAATGACAGAATCACTTAGCAATGCGCTTCCCAGGATATGTCCCCTTTTATTTTTATTTTTATTTTTTGAGATGGAGTCTCACACACTCAGACAACCAGGCTGGAGTGCAGTGGCCAGATCTCAGCTCACTGTAACCTCTGTCTCCCTTGTTCAAGTGATTCTCTTGCTTCAGCCTCCCTAGTAGCTGGGATTACAGGCATGAGCTACCATGCCTGGCTAGTTTTTGTATTTTTAGTAGAGATGGGATTACTCATGTTAGCCAGGCTGGTCTTGAACCCCTGACCTCAGGTGATCCGCCCACCTTGGCCTCCCAAAGTGCTAGGATTACAGGTGTGAGCCACCATGCCCAGCCACGTCCCCATTCTCAAGTGATGCATGAACGTATAGAAACAGTGGGCAGCAGTAGGTGAGGGGGAGTCTGGACTCAGTGGCTGCTGGTGTTCTGTGGCTCCTGTGCTATCCCATATGGTCGTCAGTAACCACATGTGGGTATGCACATTTAAGTTAATTCAAGTTAATATTAAAATTTCAGTTCCTCGGACACAGTGGCCACATTTCTGTGATCAGTATCCACGTGTGGTTGGTGGCCACCATATCAGACAGAGAAGATCGTGAATATTTCCACTTTCATCAAAAGTTCTATTGAACAGTACGATGTAAATCATCTAGCATGCAGTATGCATGCGAATGAAAACAATTAGCTTTCATTTTCATCAAACTGACAAGTTGTTTTGACAAAATGTGAACCCAACCGAGACCTTTTTTCAGATCTCCTTTTTTTTTTTTTGAAACAGAGTCTCACTCTGTCTTGCTCTGCCACCTCGCCCAGGCTGGAGTGCAGAGGCACAATCTTGGCTTGCTGAAACCTCCACCTCCTGGGTTCAAGTGATTCTCTCACCTGAGCCTCCCAAGTAGCTGGGATTACAGGCGCATGTCACCACATCTGGCTAATTTTTGTATTTTTGGTAGAGATGGGGTTTCACCATGTTGGCCAGGCTAGTCTCGATCTCTTGACCTCGTGATCCGCCTGCCTTGGCCTCCCAAAGTGCTGGGATTACAGGTGTGAGCCACCGTGTCCAGCCCAGATCTCCTTTCTAAAAGGAGAGTTTAAAGGTCCTGTGTCAGCCATTCTCACTTGATTCGCTAACTTTGTATTTCTTTAATCCCTGACCCAGCCCACTAATTTTTCACTTTGCAATGTGCAGAGCCAGACTTCAAAAGATGAGGACAAACATCTGTTGTAAGTCGAAGCACCTTCAGTACATCATCTTATCTGATCTTTACAGCCTTCAGAAGTAGGTTCTATCCCTACAGCTGGGGAAACTGAGATTCAGAGAGGTTCCAGGTCAGAGGTAAGCTGGGGCTCCCCTGCCCTCCATCTTCCTTTGAGGTGCAGCTTTATGGATCCCAACCAGCCTGTGGAAACACTGAAGGCTTAAATACAGAAGATCAGTTTTGTATTTTTTGGCATAGAGATCTGGTTCCATTTGTTCTCACTGGCCTCTCTGGACTATGAGACCCTGACCTGAATGAATAAAAGGAGGAGTCAGAGTCATTCATTTTCTTTCTTCCTTCCTTCTTTCCTTTCCTTTCCTTTCTTCTGTTCCCTTCTCCTTCCTTCCTTTTTTCCTTCTTTCCTTCCTTCCTCTTTTCCTTCCTTCCTTCCTTTCTCTTTCTCTCTTCTCTTCTCTTCTCCTCTCTTCTTTTGTACCCCACTCTGTTGCCCAGGCTGGAGTCCAGTGGCATGATCTCAGCTCACTGCAGCCTCCACCCCCTAGGCTCAAACGATCCTCCCATCTCAGTCTCTTGAGGAGCTGGGACCACAGGTGAGTGCCACATGTTTTGTATTTTGGGTAGAGACAAGGGCTCACCATATTGTCCAGACTTGTCTCACACTCTTGAGCCAGAGTGATCTTCCCACCTTGGCCTCCCAAAGTGCTGGGATTACAGGCATGAGTCACTGCCCCCACCCGGCTCAGAAGCATTCATTAAAAACAACTTATTGCTCATCTAGTGTCTACCAGGCACTGAGCTAGGTGCTGGGGAAAGCAACATGCTCCCTGCCCTCATGAAGTTTACTGTCTAACAGAGAAGACAGACAGAAATCAATTAAGGCAGCAAATATACACTCCAAGAGGTACCATGAAGAAGTACAGAATGTCAAGAGAGAGAAATATATGAGACAAATTTTTCTGTCTTCCCAAAGATCAAATAGGGGAGCATTTCCTCAACCAAGCTCAGCTGTGGTTCATTCACAAAAGGTCCTTGATTTCACGGACTCTGATCTCCCAGGATGAGCTTCTGGGAGGAGCAGGGTGACCTGGTTCTAGCCCTGTCTTGGGGAGCCCAGGCCAACTGGAAGACCTGGTCCTGCCGGGGGCCAAGGCTCTTTCCCACATGCCTTTGGCTCTGCTATGGCTGCCAGGACACCTCTGGCCACACTGACCTCAGAGCCGGGCTCCACTGGCCAAGAGGCCACCAGACTCTCAGGCTGCTGCTCAGCCCCTGCCAGCTGCGCTTTCCATCCCAGAAGAGCTGCCTTCCTGCTGACCACCAAGGCCTGCACTGCTGCGATTCTCACTCTGAGCTAATGCGGCAAGTGTGAGCTGAAAATCCAAGTCAGAGAGTTGCTAGGAACCTACTATGCTCACACCCATTAAGATGCCTATTATGAGAAAAAGAAGAAGTGTTGTCAAGGTTGTGGAGAAACTGGAACACTTGTGCTCTGCTGTGGAAATGTCAAATGGTGCAGCCTCTATGCAGGACACTAGGGCATTTCCTCAGGAAATTTGAAATAAAATCCCAGCACTTTGGGAGGCCGAGGTGGGCAGATCACTTGAGGTCAGGAGTTCAAGACCAGCTTGGCCAACATGGTGAAACCCCATCTCTACTAAAAATGCAAAAATTAGCTGGGCGTGGTGGTGCATGTCTGTAATCCCAGCTACTCGGGAGGCTGAGGCAGGAGAATTGCTTGAACCCAGGCGGAAGAGGTTTGTGGTGAGCCAAGACTGCGCCATTGCATTCCAGCTTGGGTGATGGAGAGTGACTTCATCTCAAAAAAAAACCCAAAAAACCGTACACTTAAAATAGTTAAGATAGTAAATCTTATGTATGTTTTACCACAATTAAAAACAAAGAAACAACTTGGGCAATGCCTTCAAGCTTCTCGTGCAGCCACAGCTGACCAGTGTCCTGTTTATTCTGAACAGCTAAGCCTGGGCCCCCTTGGAAATGTCCCCCAGGACTCTGTATGTCCCTGCAGCAATGGGGGAAGAAGTGGGGCATCGAACCTGGAAGATATGAACACTCGTGAACAACAATTCCGTGTCAGCACTATGACAAGTTCTTTAGATATTATGTCACAGTTGCTCCCGACAACCTGCCTGTGAGGTACAGATTATTTTTCACACTCTGTAGATGAGGCAATGAAGGCTCAGAAATATACTTGCCCAAAGACACCTAGCTCCTAGGGATAAAACCAGGAGTGAAAATTAATTTTTCTAATTCAAAGGTCATCTCTTCCCAGGTATTAAATTAATCACAGAAAGAAGAGTGTTCTTTAAGTGAGAGGTTATGTCAACCAACAGATTAAAAATATAAAGAACAAAGGCCGGGTGCGGTGGCTCACGCCTGTAATCCCAGCACTTTGGGAGGCCGAGGCAGGTGGATCACGAGGTCAAGAGATCGAGACCATCCTGGTCAACGTGGTGAAACCCCGTCTCTACTAAAAATACAAAAAAAATTAGCTGGGCGTGGTGGCGTGCGCCTGTAGTCTCAGCTACTCAGGAGGCTGAGGCAGGAGAATTGCTTGAACCCAGGAGGCGGAGGTTGCGGTGAGCCGAGATCGCACCATTGCACTCCAGCCTGGGCAACAAGAGCGAAACTCCGTCTCAAAAAAAATAAATAAATAAATAAATAAATAAAAATAAAGAACAGGTCTAATCCCCAAGCTGGAAGGAGACGGGCTGGAGAGCTCATATTCTAGGACCCCAGAAGGTTGCCCTGTGAGCAGGCACATTGGGTATACCCACTTTGTCTTGGCCTTCCATGCCCCTTGGCCACAGTTGATTGGAGCAGGACTGAACATCTGGCCAAAACCAAGTCAACTGTTGTCTTTCTGTGAGATATCTCACGTACGGGACGCTGGCACTGTCGTTAGATGTAGTCAGGGCCCAGTCACCTTGTGGCAACCCAAAGCCCATGCAAGAAGCCTCACTAAGGAAAGCAATTTGCAGAGAGCCAACAATTATAGCCAGTATGCAGAAAAGTAATGGCTGCCATGTGCAGGGAGAAACAGAGGCAGGAGGTTGCACAGGCACTGGGAGGTGGGCAGCAGGGAGCTGACATGATTCTGGCTTCTGTGAGATCTATGATCTGGACTCCAGATTTCTCTCTAGCTTTAGAAAAACCAAGATTTGGCCGGGTGCGGTGGCTCATGACTGTAATCCCAGAACTTTGGGAGGCTGAGGCGGGCGGATCATGAGGTCAGGAGTTCAAGACCAGCCTGGCCAATATAATGAAACCCTGTCTCTACTTTTAGTATACAAAAATTAGCTGGGCATGGTGGCACATGACTATAGTCCCAGCTACTTGGGAGGCTGAAGCAGGAGAATCACTTGAACCCAGGAGGCAGAGGTCAAGGTGAGCCAAGATTGTCCCACTACACTCCAGCCTGGGCAACAGAGTGAGACTCATCTCAAAAAAAAAGAAAAGAAAAACCAAGGCCAGGCACGGTGGCTCACGCCTGTAATCCCAGCACTTTCAGAGGCTGAGGTAGGCAGATCATGAGGTCGGGAGTTTGAGACCAGCCTGGTCAACATAGTGACACCCCATCTCTAATAAAAATACAAAAAAAAAAAAAATTAAAAAAAAAAAAAAAGAAAAACCAGATTTCCTTGAGCACAATGAAGTGAGTATCTGCTCCTTGCAATGAAGCAATTCTGAACCACGATTCCCTATGCTTTCAGGAAACAGGCTAGGAAGAGACAGCCTTATGCGAATGAACCACAGCTCAGCTTGGTTGAGGAAATGCTCCCTCATTTGATCTTTGAGAAGACAGCAAAATTTGTCTTCAAAGATCACTTCGGGCCAGGTGCAGTGGCTCATACCTGTAATCCCAGCACTTTGGGAGGCTAAGGCAGGCAGATCACGAGGTTAGGAGTTCGAGATCAGCCTGGCCAACATGGTGAAACCCCGTCTCTACTAAAAATACGAAAAATTAGCCAGGCATGGTGGTGTGCACCTGTAATTCCAGCTACTCAGGGGGCTGAGGCAGGAGAAGCACTTGAACCCAGGAGGCAGAGGTTGTGGTGAGCGGAGATCATGCTATTGCACTCCAGCCTGGGTGACAGAGCAAGACTCTGTCTCAAAAAAAAAAAAACAAAAAAGATCACTTTGTATTTCTGTTTTTCTTTGATCTCCTAGTGGCCTCCCCACTGCTGCCTCAGGTGGCTACTGCCCTCATGCTACCCCATCCAGCCTTGCGCTCGCCCACAGGGCGCACACTCCAGCTGGAAGCAAGGCAGTCTGATGTTTCATTTCACAGTGGAGAGGGAGGAAGGATGTCCAGTGTGGCTTCCTTATTAATTTAATTCAATCAGGCTGCTTCCTCAGCATCTTTGCTTATTAGTCCCTTCCTTCTGATTCCAGCCCTGGGATGAGCTCCCTCTGTCATGAGAAGCGTTTGACTCAACTAGTAAACCTTCTTACCAGTCTCCCTGACTGCTACACATCTGCTGTTCACACTGCTGGCTAGCGGCTCCCCACTGGTTTAGGAGTAAAGTTCAATCCCTATTCATGTCACATTACTCCTCTGTCAACCTCATCACACAGGCCAGGGCTCCCTGGTCCTTCTTTGCTGTTCCAAAGCCCGGAATATCTTCTGTTTCATTATTTCTGTTGAATTTCCACTCATCCTTTAAAACCAAGTCAAATGACACTTTCTCCACAAAGCTCTTCACTCTTTCATCTACTCAGATTGTAACTTTTCATGTCCATTCTGGTTTGCATCTCATTCTTGTGTGCTAACTAGTTGGTCTCCTAGGCCTGAAAGACCAAGCCATGTTACGCATATTCTTCTAGCCTTCATTCCTGAAATACTCTCTGGTGCACTTAGCCCTCCATGAAATTAACTGTTATCAAACAGGTAAGGAGATTCATGCATTGCCATGTGCAATGTCACATGTACGTTAATTTAATCCTCAAACAGCCCTGAAAGGCAGGAGGTATTATTAAGAACTGTGAAGCAAGCCCGGGCGTGGTGGCTCACGCCTGTAATCCAAGCACTTTGGAGGCCAAGACGGGTGGATCACCTGAGGTCAGGAGTTCAAGACCAGCCTGACCAACATGGTGAAACCCCATCTTTAAAAAAATTTTTTTTAATTAAAAAATTAAAAAAAAAGAACTGCCGGGCGCGGTGGCTCACGCCTGTAATCCCAGCACTTTGGGAGGCCGAGGCGGGTGGATCACGAGGTCAAGAGATCGAGACCATCCTGGTCAACATGGTGAAACCCCGTCTCTACTAAAAATACAAACATTAGCTGGGCATGGTGGCACATGCCTGTAGTCCCAGCTACTAGGGAGGCTGAGGCAGGAGAATTGCTTGAACCCAGGAGGCGGAGGTTGCGGTGAGCCGAGGTCGTGCCATTGCACTCCAGCCTGGGTAACAAGAGCTAAAACTTCGTCTCAAAAAAAAAAAAAAAAAAAGAAAAGTCAATCCCTGAGCTAAACCATCCTGAAATGAACATATGTTCTCTCTTCTTAACTTTAGTTCATTT
>PVKV010030771.1:0-21864 GCA_004027835.1 Alouatta palliata
AATTCTCCTGCCTCAGCCTCCCGAGTAGCTGAGACTACAGGCACGTGCCACCATGCCCAGCTAATTTTTTTGTATTTTTAGTAGAGACGGGGTTTCACCATGTTGACCAGGATGGTCTCGATCTCTTGACCTCGTGATCCACCCGCCTCGGCCTCCCAAAGTGCTGGGATTACAGGCGTGAGCCACCGCGCCCGGCCTTACTTTCTGTTTTTTGAAAGTAGCCTAGCCATCCTAATGGGTGTGAGGACATTGATATTATTTTAGAATGTTGTAAATAATAAAATCCTAAATCATGCAATAGTTTCTTTCCAGGCATCAGAAAAAAAAATTTTTTTAATTGTGTTCCATTTAAAACATTTTAATTTTATTTTTCTTTTTTGAAACAGTCTTGCCGTGTCACCAGGCTGGAGTGCAGAAGTACAGTCATCACTCATTGCAGCCTTGAGTTCCTGGGCTCAAGCAATTCTCTAGCCTCAGCACTCTGCGTAGCAAGGACTACAAGCACATGCCACCATACTTGGCTAATTTAAATTTGTTTTCTTTTGTAGAGGTGAGGTCTTGCTATGTAACCCAGGCTAGTCTTTAGCTCCTGGCCTCAAGCGATCCTCCCTCCTTTGGCCTTCCAAAGTGCTGGGATTATGGGCATGAACCACAGTGCCCAGCCAAAAAAATTTTTTTTAAATCATGAGATCCAGAAAAAAAAAAAAAGAGTTAAATAAATTTTATTGGCCTGGCACAGTGACTCACACCTGTAATCCTAGCACTTTGAGAGGCTGAGGCAGGAGGATTGCTGGAGGCCAGGAATGTGAGATCAGCTTCGAGCTTGGGCAACATAGCAAGACTCCATCTCTACTATTTTAAAAATAGGGCCAGGAACAGTGGCTCATGCCTGTAATCCCAGCACTTTGGGAGACTAAGGTGGACAGATTGCTTGAGTCCAGGGGTTTGAGGCCAGCTTGGGCAACATAGCAAAACCCCATCCCTACCAAAAATAAAAAAAGAGAGAGAGAGAAAAATTAGCAGGGTGTGGGGTGTTTGTCTCTGATCCCAGCTACTCAAGAGGCTGAGGCAGGAGGATCTATTGAGCTAGGGAGGCAGAGGTTGCAGTGAGCCTAGATCATGCCACTACACTCCTGCCTGGGTGACAGAGTAAACCCTGTCTCAAAAAAAATAAATAAGAGAAATTAATTTTTCTCTAGACAGCAGAGCAAATTAATTTCTCTTTCTCTCTCTTTCTTTTGTTCTTTCTTTCTCTCTTTCTCTCTCTTTCTCTCTTTTCCTTCCCGCCTTCCCTCCCGCCCGCCTTCCTTTCTTCCTTCCTTCCTTCCTTCCCTCCCTCCCTCCTTCCTTCTTGTTAAATTTGTCCAATATTTATTGAATTGTGAACGGTGACAAACATTGCGCAATCAGAGGCTCATCCATCCTGATGCTTCTCTTGGCTTCCCCTTGAGAAGGAAGCCTGAGGCGGGACATCCCCAAACTCTGGGAGACAACCGGGGAGACATGGGGTATGCACAGAGATATGATGAAATCGGGAAACAGGAGTGGAGTGGGGCGGTGTGGATCCTGGGAAAGACACGGACACACAGACTCTCCCACACAGAGGCAAAGACCAGGGGCGTCAGTCTGCCCCCAAGCAGCCGCGAGAACATCAGGGAACGACCAGGCGTCCTCGAGACATTTCAGTCCTTCCTGTCATGAAGCGTCTGCTGAGAGGTCCCCGGACTCGGCCTTCAGGGGCGCATTAGCCCTGAGCTAAGGCCGCTTTGATGGCGACCACCAGCTTCAGAAACTTGCTTTCCGTGTCCACATAGCTATCGCCTTTCTTCTTAGAGTGAATCAACTTCCCGGCTACCATTACTTCAAAGAACCCAGTGTCCTGGGGAGTTCCCTCGCCTCCCATGTCCAGGCGGCCGGGGAACTCACCTTCTAACTTCTTCTTGAGCTGAAGATACTTGGACTTACAGCCTCAAGCCCACAATAAACGACTCCGACAGCGAAAGCCATGGCTCGGGGCTGCCACATCCACTGGGAAGCAGACACCCCGGGGCACAGCGACTTCCTCCCCGGATGCGCGAGGTCTGCGCCGCATGTGTATATATATATATATATATATATATATGTGTGTGTGTGTGTGTGTGTGTGTGTGTGTGTGTGTGTACATATTTTGTTTTGTTTTGTTTTGTTTTGTTTTGTTTTGTTTTGTTTTGTTTTTGAGACGGAGTCTGGATCCATCGCCAGATTGGAGTGCAGTGGCGCGATCTCGGCTCACTGCAACCTCCACCACCCGGGTTCAAGCGATTCTGCCTCAGCCTCCCAAGTAGCAGGGATTAGAGGCCCGCACCACAATGCCCAGCTAATTTTTATATTTTTAGTAGAGAAGGGGTTTCACCATGTTGGCCAGGATGGTCTTGATCTCCTGACTTTGTTATCCACCTGCCTTGGCCTCCCAAAGTGCTAGGATTATAGGCATGAGCCACCACGCCTGGCCCAGAAATTTCTTTTATAAAGAATTTTGGACGGGTGTGGTGGCTCACGCCTGTAATCCCAGCACTTTGGGAGGCCGAGGCGGGTGGATCACGAGGTCAAGAGATCGAGACCATCCTGGTTCAACATGGTGAAACCCCGTCTCTACTAAAAATACAAAAAATTAGCCGGGCATGGTGGCACGTGCCTGTAGTCCCAGCTACTTGGGAGGCTGAGGCAGGAGAATTGCTTGAACCCAGGAGGCGGAGGTTGCGGTGAGCCGAGATCGCGCCATTGCACTCCAGCCTGGGTAACATGAGCGAAACTCCGTCTCAAAAAAAAAAAAAAAGAATTTTATTCATTTACAATATATGCGTACAGTTGCTTACTATAATCTAGGCACTGTCTTAAGCACTTGTTTCCACCAGCCATACTAAATGACTCATCTGGATCACCAGATTTCGGGAGAAATTAGATGCACTGCCAGAAAAAAGGAAATACTTTAGATACTAGTTTTAGCAAAACATGGCATTAATACATTGCACATGGAGCGGGATGTGAATTTATCTTCAACTTCCCAACTGATGGATTTTGAGAAAAACTAGAAAAAAACACTGATAAAGAATCCATGAAACCAAATTACTTTTTGCCTATACATGTACTTTACCACATAATTTTGCATATTAAACAGCAACTGTAGTTGAAATTATCTATCTCAAGCTGGGCTCGGTGGCTCATGCCTGTAATCCCAGCCCTTTGGGAGGCTGAGGAGGGCAGATCACAAGGTCAGGAGATTGAGACCATCCTGGCTAATACAGTGAAACCATGTCTCTACTAAAAATATAAAAAAATAGCTGGGTGTGCCGTCGGGTGCCTATAATCCCAGCTACTCAGGAGGCTGAGGCAGGAGAATAGCTTGAACCCAAGAGGCGGAGGTCGCAGTGAACCAAGATCATGCCACTGCACTCCAGCCTGGGTGATAGAGCGAGACTCCTACTCAAAAAAAAAAATTTTTTTTTGTTTTTAGATATGAAGTCTTGCCATATTGGCCAGGCTGCTCTCAAAATCCTGATTGCCCAGGATGCCAAAAATCTTGTGATTTTCTAGAATCTAATATGAGAACCATTGAATAGTTACACTATATTTGGCAACAATGAAAATTTTCCATTATCTTATATTCAATATTTGATTTGTATAATTTATACAGAATGATTTAATGCTTGTCATAATTGTAATTCATTTTGTTTGGTTTTTTTCAGATGGAGCCTCACTCTGTCACCCAGGCTGGAGTGCAGTGGCACAATCTTGGCTCACTGCAATCTCTGCCTCCCAGGTTCAAGCAGTTCCCCTGCCTCAGCCTCCCGAGTAGCTGGGATTGCAGGTGCCTGCCACCACGCCCCACTAATTTTTGTGTTTTTAGTAGAAATGGGGTTTCATCATCTTGGCCAGGCTGGTCTTTAACTCCTGACCTAATGATCCACCCACCTTGGCCTCTCAAAGTGCTGAGATTACAGGCGTGAGTCACCACAGCTGGCCCATAATTGTTATTCTTTAAAAAAATTTTTTTTTGTAGAAATAGAATCTTACTATGTTGCTGAGGCTGGTTTGGAACTCCTGGCCTCAAGTGATCCTCCTGCCTCAGCCTTAATGTTGGGATTATAGGTGTGAGCCAGTTCTATGCCGAGGTCTGCCCAGTCCTATAATTGTTATTCCTGAGAAATAATAAACTAACTTACATAATGTCTTACTGGAGGATGAGGCAAGTTTTTGTAATTCTCTAAAACGGGAATCCGCAAGTACAGGCCACAGGCTAAATTCTCAACTTGCTTCCTGTTTTCTTTTCTTTCTTTCTCTTTCTTTTCTTTTTCTTCTTCTTCTATTTATTTATTTATTTATTTATTTATTTATTTATTGAGATGGAGACTCACTCTGTTGCTCAGGTTGGAGTGCAGTGGCACGATCTGGGGTCACTGCAATCTCTGCCTCCTGGGTTCAAGCGATTCTCTTGCCTCAGCCACATGACTGACTTGGATTACAGGCGTCTGCCACCACACCCTGCTATTTTTTTTTTTTTTTTTTTTTTTGGCACAATCTTGGTTCACTGCAACCTCCACCTCCCGGGTTCAAGCAATTCTTCCACCTCAGCCTCCCCAGTAGCTGGGATTACAGGCACCCATCATCATGCCCAACTGATTTTTGTATTTTTGTAGAGATGGGCTTTCACCATGTTGGCCAGGCTAGTCTTGAACTCCTGACTTCAAGTGATCCACCCACCTTGGCCTCCCAAAGTGCTGGGATTACAGGCATGAGCCACCGTGCCCAGCCTATTTATTTATTTTTTGAGATGGAGTTTCACTCCTCTTGCCCATGCTAGAGTGCAATGGTGCAATCTTGGCTCACTGCAACCTCTGCCTTCTGGGTTCAAGCAATTCTCCTGCCTTAGCCTCCTGAGTAGCTGGGATTACAGGCATATGCCTCCATGCCTGGCTAATTTTATATTTTTTTGAGTAGAGACCAGGTTTCACCATGTTGGCCAAGCTGGTCTCGAACTACTGACCTCTGGTGATCCGCCCACCTCAATCTCCCAAAGTGCTGGGATTACAGGCATGAACCACTGCATGTGGCCAACAGGTTTTATTTTTTAAGAGCAGTTTATGGTTTATGGCAAAATTGAGAAGATACCATCTGTGTACTTCCTATCCCTACACATGAATAGCCTCCTCTGTTTTCAATATATCCCCCATCACAGTGATAAATTTGTGACAATTGATGACTCCACATTGACACTTCGTTACCACCTGACTCCCTGTTTTTGTAAGACCTGTGCAAGCCAAGAATGACTGTGACATTTTTAAAGGTGGGGAAAAATCTTTTAAGAGTATTATTTATTGATGTCTATCTATAGATGATATGAAATTCAAATTTCAGTGTCCATAAAGTTTTATTAGAATGCAGTCAGACTCAGTTGATTAAGTAGTGCCTGTGGCTCCTTTTGTGCCCCATAGCTGAGTTGAGTAGGTACCACCGTGAGCATATGGTCTACAAAGCTTAAAATGTGTACTAACTGGCCGGGCGCAGTGGTTCACGCCTGTAATCCCAGCACTTTGGGAGGCCAAGGTGGGCAGATCATGAGGTCAGGAGTTAAAGACCAGCCTGACCAATATGGTGAAACCCCGTCTCTACCAAAACTGCAAAAATTAGCCAGGTGTGGTGGTGTGCACCTGTAGTCCCAGCTACTCAGGAGGCTGAGGCGGGAGAATTGCTTGAAGGAGGCACAGAGGTTGCAGTGAGCCGAGATTGTGCCATTGCACTCCAGCCTCGGTGACAGAGTGAGACTCTGTCTCAAAATAGAATAAAATAAAATAAGTATTATCTGTTCCTTTATATACACAAAAATTGCCATCCCCCCGCTCTGAAAGACAAACTATGAGCTAGTGCAGCCTGAAGAGACTTGAATTGAGGCAAAATTCCCTCCAGACCAAACATTGATTCCTGCCACCTGAGTGTCTCACCTTGATGGCACAAAGATATCTTAAACTTGGCAGGGATCATATCCTTCCCCATACCTGGTTCTTCTGTGCCACCCTCCCTGACCAAACCAGTTGCTTAAGCCAGAGGTTTTTTTGGCGAGTTTTTGTGATTCCTCCCCACTTGAACCTCCTTCCCTGCTCCTCCATCCCATGAATCATTGCTTTTGTATCTTCCAAATCCATCTCCTTCTCCACATACCTCCAGCTAGCCCCATGGCTGAAGTTTTCAGTATTTCCTCAAGGAGACTGAAGCAACGTCCTCTGTGGGCCGGGTCTACAGGTGTGCGCCACCACACCTGGCTGATTTTTTGTATTTTTAGTAGAGATAAGGTTTCACCATGTTGGCTAGGCTGGTCTCAAACTTCTAGCCTCAAGTGGTCCGCCTACTTCGGCCTCCCAAAGTGCTGGGATTACAGGTGTCAGCCACAGTGCCCAGCTTTCTTTCTTTTTTTTTCTTTTCTTTTTTTTTTTTTTTTTGACAGAGTCTTGCTCCGTCACCCAGGCTCTATACCAGGAATGCGGAGGCACGATCACAACTTACTGCAGCCTCAAACTCCTGGGCTTAAGCAATCTTCCCACCTCAGCCTTCCAAGTAGCTGGGAGTACAGGTGTGAACCACCATACCTGGCTAATCTTTTCTATTATTTGCAGAGACAATGTCTTGCCATGTTGCCCAGGCAGGTCTCAAACTCCTGGGCTTAAGCAATCCACCTGCCTCAGACTCCCAAAGTGCTAGGATTACAGGGATGAACTGCTGTGCCCAGCCTGGCCCCGACTCTTAGACCCTCTGTTTGTCCTCTACCACACAGCTAGAGTGACCTTCTTGGCATCTGTCCTCATCATTCCTCTCTTTCCCTCCCCTTGGTGGTAAAGAACTAGACCACCATGTTTGTCTGTCCATTATGTCTTCCAGTGACCCATCATTTCCTCTAGCTCTGCTCTTTTTTTCTGTGTAGATATGATGGAATTGACAATCCCAACATTTAGCCTGCTGTCCAGCCCTAGGTGAGCACATGGCCACCCTGGACCAATCAGTTTCTTTCTCCTGGGAATTTTCATCTGAGTGTAGATGCACAAAGTAGAAATGCTGACATCAATTGGTACAGGTGGACATGGACACAGTGTCTGGACACGGTGGCTCATGCCTATTACAGGAATCCGAGCACTTCGAGAGGCTGAGGTGGGCCGATTGCATGAGCCCAGGAGTTCCAGACCAGTCTAGGCAACATGGTGAAATCCTGTCTCTAAAAAAATAGGAAAATTATCCGGGTGTGGTGGCGTACGCCTGGAGTCCCTGCTACTCAGGAGACTGAGGAGGGAGGATCACTTGAGCCCAGGAGATGGAGGTTACAGTGAGCCAAGATCGTGCCATTGTACTCCAGCCTGGGTGACAGAGCAAGACCCTGTCTAAAAACCACCACAACAAAAAATCAACACAGAAGGCTGCTCCATAGGGTAGGGCTTTGGAGTGTGGAAGTCACATTGCTTTCATTCAAATTTTGGTTCACCCACTCACTAAACTAGGTGACTCTTGGCAAGTCCCAGAACTGGTGCATGCCTCAGTATCCTACCTGTGCAATGGCGATCACAGAAACAAATCACACTTACTGAGGCCTCACCATTTGAGTGAGTGTGAAGTACTGAGGACAGTTCTTGGCACACAGTGGGAGCCTAGTAAAGGAAGCTGTCTTTATAACTTGAGAGTCAGTGTACAAATACCTGTAGCTGGGATCCTGAATCTGTTTCTCCTTTTTCTTCTTCCCTAGTCCTAGTTCCTCCCTCCTCCTCCTTCATCTTCTTGTTCAAATAGAGACAAGGAGCATCTCACTCTGTTGCCCCAGCTGCTCTGGCACTCCTGGGTTCAAGCGATCCTCCCATCTGCGTCTTCCAGAGTGCTGGGATTACAGGTGTGAGCCACTGCACCCAGCCATTCATTCTTCTTAGATTTCTTCAGTTTTCCTTAAAACATCTTTTTATCTTTCTTAAAATAGTTTGAGTGGGGTTTTGTTTGCTGACAAAAATTGGCCAGGCACAGTGGTTCATGCCTGAAATGTCAGAACTTTAGAGGCCAAGATGAGAGGATTGCTTGAGTGCAGGAGTTCAAGATCAGCCTGGGCAACATGGCAAAACCTCGTTTCTACAAAAATACTTTTAAAAATTGGCTGGGTGCAGAGGCTCACACCTATAATCCCAACACTTTCGGAGGCCGAGGCAGGCCTCAAGTGTGAGGTCAGGAGTTCAAGACCAGACTGGCCAACATGGTAAAATCCCATCTTTATTAAAAATACAAAAATTAGCTGGGTGTGGTGGCATGCACCTATTGTCCCAGCTACTCAGGAGGCTGAGGCAGGCAATTTGCTTGAACTGGGGAGGCAGAGGTCGCAGTGAGCTGAGATCTCACCACTGCACTCCAGCCTGGGTGGCAGAGTGAGACTCTGTCTAAAAACAAAAAACAAAAACAAATTAGCCAGGCATGGTGGCACATACCTGTAGTCCCAGCTACTCAAGAGGCTGAGGTGGGAGGATCATCTGAACCACTGCACTGCAGCCTGAGTGACAGAGACCCTGCCTCAAACAAACAAACAAACAAAAGTACTATTAGAGTCCATTGTTTTGGACTTAGCTCCTGCACTGGTCCCAGAAGATCAGACCAGGTCAAAATGCAGTCACCCATGCTCAGTTCCATGTAATCAAACTGAAACGTTAAGGAAGCAGATAGATCCCAAAACAGACAAGTTTTTCCTGAAAATAAGAAATTTCAGTCTACCAGGGTCATCATAGTGAGAAAGTCCCATCTGCTTTAACCTGTACAAAAAAAAAAAAAATTAACCCGAAGTTTTTCTTTAATTGTGACAAAAGAAAAGTGTCAAAAAAGCATTTTTTGTATTATTCTCTTTCCTTGTTCTTTTGTAAGCCCACCTTAGAAAACCTGCTGTTCTGCTATTGCCCAGCATTCTATTTTGTAGAATAAAGCCAATTAGATCTATAAATATATATATTTTCCTAGAGACAGGGTCTCCCTCTATGCCCCAGGGTAGAATGCAGTGATTACAGCTCACTGCAACTTCAAACTCCTAGACTCAAATGAGCGTCCTTGCCACAGCTGGCACTATAGACGTGTGCTACCATGCCCAGCTAATTTCCTTATTTTTATTTTTTGTAGAGACAGAAGTCTTGCTATGTTGCTCAGACTGGTCTCAAACTCCTGGCCTCAAGCAATCCTCTATCCTTGGCCTCCAAAAGTGCTGGAGTTATAGGTGTGAGCCACTGTGGCAGGCCTAGAACTAATTTGTTGTCATTTTTTCTCTTGACAGAACCAAAAGAACCCCAGCCAACATTCCCTCTATGACTCACCATTGTTCTGGGGACACAGGTCAGAAAGTATAGCAAGGCCGCAGGGACCTCAGTTGGTGCCCTGGCCCTACCAACTTCCCAGCCTCATCTCTCCTCACCACCTCCTCTCCAGCTTCTTGTGTGTCCCTGAATGGTTTTTTTTTTTTTTTTTTTTTTTGAGTCAGAGTCCCTCTCTGTCACCCAGGCTGGAGAGCAGTGGCAGGATCTTAGTTCACTGCAACCTTAAACTCCCACCTTGGTCCTCCTGCCTCAGTCTCCCATGTAGCTGGCACCACAGGCACGCGCCATAGTGCCCAGCCAATTTTTTAAATTTTTTGTGGACACTGGATCTCACATTGTTGCCCAGGTTGGTCTTGAATTCCAAGGCTTAAGTGATCCTCCTATCTTGGCCTCACAAAAGGTTAGGATTATAGGACAGTGGCTGTGTGTCCCTGAATTTGCCAACCTCTCCCTTTGAGTCTCAGGGCCCAGATTCTTGGCTCTCTAATCAGGAATGTCCTCTTCCCAGTCCCGCACCCCTGCCCTTCCCATTCTGGTAAACAGAAACAGGTCATGTTCTACTGAGACGCCTCTGGAGAGCAGCAAGGCCTGCCCCACTCCTGTCCTCCCCACTGGTTTAGCCGAAGGGATCCGTGATAAGCTCCAGGGGTCAAGATTTTCTCACAATTTACTCTCCATAGCCTGCATTAAGAGCAAACGTAGAGTTTTGTTTTGCATTTTCTGAATAAAAATGCTGTTATAATATGTAATATTCTTTTACAAATGGCCCACACTTGGGGATGCTGCTACAGGCTTTTCCTTCTCTCCCCTTTCCCTCCTCCCTTCCCCTGCATTCCTTGGGCACATTTATTGTATCTTACTTCCCCAGGTCAGAAGCAGGCTGTTGGAGGGCCCAGTTGGCAACTTCCCCACCTGAGAGGCCCCAGAGCCTGCCCAGGGTGGGGAGCAGTTAATGTTTAATGAGTGAGTGAATGAATACATTTTAAAAGGTAAAGGCCAGGTGCAGCGGCTCATGGCTGTAATCCCAGCACTTTGGGAGGCCAAAGTGGGCGGTCATGAGGTTAAGAGATCGAGACCATTCTGGCCAATATGGTGAAACCCACTCTCTACTAAAAATACAAAAATTAGCCGGGTATGGTGGCAGGCACCTGTAATCCCAGCTACTCAGGAGGCTGAGACAGGATAATAGCTTGAACCCAGGAGGCAGAGGTTGCAGTGAGCTGAGATTTCGCCACTGCACTCCAGCCCGGGTGACAGAGTGAGACTCTGTCTCAATAACAACAAAAAAGAAGTCCAGACCTGGTGACTCACACCTGTAATTCCAACACTTCAGGGGGCAAGGTGAGCAGATCACTTGAACCTAGGAGTTTGAGACCAGTCTGGGCAACAGAGGGAGACCACTGAATCTGAATCTACAGATAATTCTTTTTTAATATATCCATACATATTCTGCTATGTAGATAATTTTTAAAAGTTAGCCAGATGTGGCCAGGTGTGATGGCTCATGCCTGTACTCCCGGCACTTTGGGAGGCCGAGGTGGGTGGAGTTCAAGAGGTTGAGACCATCCTGGCCAACATGGTGAAATCCCGTCTCTACTAAAAATACAAAAATTAGCTGGGCATGGTGGCGTGTGCCTGTAGTCCCAGCTACTCGGGAGGCTGAGGCAGGAGATTTGCTTGAACCTGGGACTTGGAGGTTGCAGTGAGCTGAGATCGGGCCACTGCACTCCAGCCTGGCAACAGAGCAAGTCTTCACCTCAAAAAAAAAAAAAAAGCCAGATGTAGTGGCACATGCCTGTAGTCCCAGCTACTTGAGAGGCTAAGGCAGGAGGATTGCTTGAGCCTGGGAAAGTGAGGCTGCAGTGAGCCATGATCATGCCACTATACTCCAGCCTGGGTGACCAGAGCAAGACCTTGTCTTGGAAAATAAAGGAAAAAGATTAAAAGTATGAGGGAAATCGGGGAACCATGCTCTGTCTCCTGGGGACCTTTCTGCTGAATCAAGGTGGCCTCTCTGGACAATAAGATGAAGCCCTCCTCTCGGGTCAACTCATTGTTCACAAAGTCCATTCCCACAGCAGCTGAGGGACAAGTTCACTATCCCTGCCCAGTCTGCACCGGCCACCCCTCTGAGTTAAACCTCTCAGGTCTTCCCCCTTGACTACACCCTCTAAATCCCAGGGTAGGTAGAGACTGAAGATGTGAGGTGACAGATGGGGTCTCTTCTCCAGCCAGAGTGGTGCAGAAAGCCCCAGCATCACAGATGTCCTGAAACCAAAAGAGAAGACACAAATTGTCAGGAAAGGAGGCCTGGCGAGGTGACTCACGCCTGTAATCCCAGCACTTTGGGAGGCTGAGGCAGGTCAAGAAATTAAGAGGCAGGTCAAGAAATCACGAAGTCAAGAAATTAAGACCATCCTGGCCAACATGGTGAAACCCTGTCTCTACTAAAAATACAGAAATTAGCTGGGCGTGGTGGCTTGCACCTGTAGTCCCAGCCTCTTGGGAGGCTGAGGCAGGAGAATCACTTGAACCCAAGAGGCGGAGATTGCAGTGAGCCGAGATCGTGCCACTGCACTCCAGCCTGATGACAGAGTGAGACTTTGTCTAAAAAAATAATTGTTCAGCAAAGGTTAGCTAGCTCCTGGGGTCATAAGTAACCTCATTTTGTGTTCCCAAATGTGTTGTCTGGAGCATGTATACATATTATGTATTAAAGCAAAAGCAAAATCAGAATGAATGTTGCCTTCCAAGTTGTCTTTGTGTGTGTGTGTTGGTTTTTGTGGTTGATTAGGTCTTTCTTTTCAGTTGGGTAGAAGCCAGGCTCCTTTCTCCCAACACACGCACAGACTCAGCACACACAGAAACCCCAGGAATTAAATCACTCTCCAAAAGCATAAGTAGAAAGAAGGAGGTCAGGTGGAGAGTGGAGGAAGGGGGAGGGAGGAGGCCTCTTCCCCTGCCCTGGGGAGGAGCCCTGGTCCAGAAGAGGTCAGGGTGTGCACAGGCCTCTGGGTAGGAATAGGAACAGGGCCATTGGCCAAGTACCCTCTGCTCTGTTACTCCCAGGGCCGGCTCTACCCTCAGGCCTGGGAGCTCACCCTCTGCCAGTGAGGGGCTTCCGGAGTGGGGAGCGTGCAGATGAGGAGTGACCCTCTTTGTCTCACATTCCCTCTTAGACCTCAATTTTCTTATTTTCTTTTCTTTTCTTTTTTCTTTTTTTTTTTTTTGAGACAGTGTTTCACTCTTGTTGCCCAGGCTGGAGTGCAGTGGCGAGATCTCACCTCATTGCAACCTCTGCCTCCCAGGTTCAAGCAATTCTCCTGCCTCAGCTGCCTGAGTAGCTGGGATTACAGGCACCCACCACCATGCCTGGCTAATTTTTTAAAAATATATATTTTTAGTAGAGACAGGGTTTCATTATGTTGGCCAGGCTGGTCTTGAACTCCTGACCTCAGGTGATCCACCCACCTTGGTCTCCCAAAGTGCAGGGATTTCAGGCATGAGCCACCATGCCCAGCCCACCTCAGTTTTCTTAAAAAGAAATGATTCCAAAATTAGCCGGACGTGGTGGTGGGCGCCTGTAGTCCCGAATGTGTTACTACTTAGGGGGCTGAGGTGGGGAAATTACTTGAGCCTGGGAAGTCCAGGCTGCAGTGAGCTGAGATCAGGCCACTGCACTCCAGCTAGGGAGACAGACAGAGAACCTGTCTCAAAAAAAAGGAAATAGAGAAATAATTTTTGCCCTTTTTCTATAAGCATCTTTTAAAACTTTTTCCTGGAGAGAGTGGTGGGTCACGCCTGTAATCCCAGCACTTTGGGAGGCAAAGGTGGGTGGATCTCACCTGAGGTCTGGAGTTTGAGACCAGCCTAGCCAACATGGTGAAACCCATCTCTACTAAAAATACAAAAATGAGGCAGGCATCCTGGCGGGCGCCTGTAACCCCATCTCTACTAAAAATACAAAAATTATGCAGGCATGGTGACGCGCGCCTGTAGTCCCAGCTACTCAGGAGGTTGAGGCAGAAGAATCGCTTGAACTCCGGAGATGGAGGTTGCAGTGAGCTGAGATAAGGCCACTGCACTTCAGCCTGGGCGACAGAGCAAGACTCTGTCTCACAAAAAAAAAAAAAAAAAAATGGCAGAAGAGGCGAGAGGATAGGAGTTTGAGACCAGCCTGGTCAAGGTGATGAAATCCCATTTCTACTAAAAATACAAAAACTAGTGTGCGCCTGTAGTCCCAGCTACTCCGGAGGCTGAGGCAGGACAATCGCTTGAACCCGGAAGGCGGAGGTTGCAGTGAGCCGAAATCGCGCAGCTGCACTTCTGCTTAGGCAACAGAGTGATACCCTGTAAGGAAAACAAAGAAACAACACACACACACACACACACACACACACACACACACACACACCCCTTAAAGAAAAGCAAGTGATTTGCACGGCAGCTTTCTGACCAGACCCCCTTCCCCTTCATCTGCCTGACCACCCCCGACAGAGTCCCGGGTGTGGGCGGGAGGGTCAGGGACCGGCTGTGGTGTCTGTGCAGGCTTGCCTCCAATGGCCTGAATCTCAGCAGGAAGAAGCGGCTCTTCCCTCAGGCCAAGCAGGAAACGATTCTCCCACAAAACACATGACCCTGAGACCTTCCCAGGGAGTTGCACACATTCGTTTTAAAACCAGCATAGCAATTCTGAGGGTTTTAGAGTGGGAAGGGTTTGCTCCTAGTTCTCCTAAGGCTGTCTACTGTTTAATTACGAAAACCACTGCTGTGCTCACAGCTGAAGAAACACAGGAAGGATCAAGAAGTGAACTTCCCCCAGCTCTCCCTCCCTATGCTGCCTCAGAGTCCCAGAGACAGGCTGGCCCCCAGACAGGGCTGTCTGGAAGGACTGAGCAGGCACTGACCGCTCATGCTCGGGAACCAGGCCAGTGAATGCGGATTGAAGCTAGGCTGGATCACCTCCATGTCCTCATCTGTAAAATCATGCCAGGCACGTCACATCCTTGGTACATATTCATTCATTGCATCTGGGCCACAACCCTATGAGGGAGGCGTTATTATCATCTTTGTTTTACCAAGAAACCTAAGGCATAGAGAGCTTAAGAACATTACTGGGCCCGGTGTCGTGGCTCATGCCTGTAATCCCAGTACTTTGGGAGGCAGAGGCTGGAGGATCGCTTGAGCCCAGGGTTTGAGATCAGCTTGGAACATGGTGAGACCCCCATCTCCACAAAAAGTACAAAAATTAGCTGGGCGTGTTGCACAAGCCTGTGGTCCCAGCCACTTGGGAGGCTGAGTGGGAGGATAAGGATCACCTGAGCCCAGGAGGTAGAGGCTGCAGTGAGCCATGATCGTGCCACTGCACTCCAGCCCCAGTGAGAATGAGACCCTGTTTCCAAAAAAAAAAAAAAAAAAAAAGTTACTAAGGTCACATAGCTCGTGTATGTATAGCTGAAATTTGAAACCAGGCAACCGGGCACCACTAGGCTCTACTGCCCCTATGAGGAGCGCACACTTACCTGTACCTGTCTCAGAGAATCTCTTTGAATTAAAGGAGATAATGCATGTAAAGTGCTCTGAATAGAGCCTGGGACTTAGCACTCCCAGTAAACACAAGTCCAACATCATCATCAGCAACTGTCTTATCTATTCAGAATTTTTTACTACTATTATTAATAAAGGGTCTCACTGTGTCACCCAAGCTGGAGTTCAGTGGCATGTTCATAGCTGACTGAAGCCTCAAACTCCTGGGCACAAGTGATCCTCCCACCCAGCCTCCCAAAGTGCTAGGATTACACCACACCTGGCCCCATTAGAATTCTGAAGCAGTCACATTCCTGGTACAGGCTGTACGAACATGGTGGAAACCTTATATGCTTAAAAAAACTTGTACTGGATTAAAAAACAAAAGAAGAAGAAGAAAAGAACACTGGGAAAAAAGAAGAGGAAAATAAAATTAGACTGGTGATTTAGGAAATCTGCTGAGTTTTTCTCCTTGGTTTTTATGTTTCATTTTTTCTTTCTTATTTTTATTTATTTATTTTTTGAGATGGAGTCTCGCTCTGTTGCCCAAGCTGGAGTGCAGTGGCGTGATCTCTGCTCACTGCAACCTCTGCCTCCCAGGTCAAGTGATTCTCCTGCCTCAGCATCCTGAGTAGCTGGGACTACAGGCGCGTGTCACCATGCCTGGCTAATTTTCGTATTTTTAGTAGAGATGAGGTTTTGCCATGTTGGCCAGGCTGGTCTTGAACTCCTGACCTCAGGTAATCCGCCCACCTCAGATTCCCAAAGTGCTGGGATTATAGGTGTAAGCCACCACACCTAGCCTTCTTCCTTATTTTTAATCTTACAGTTCTAATTTGTGTTCAGTATAAATATTTCAAAAAAACAAAAAACAAAAAAGTAGCTAGGCGGGTGGTATGCACCTATAATCCCAGACTACTCCAGAGTCTGAGGTGGGAGGATCACTTGAGGCCAGTCACTGAGTTCAGCTTAGGGACAGAGAAAGACCAGTCTCTGGAAAGAAAGGAAAAATAAAAAAAGTCGAAGATGGAAGTTACCTCTCAACCCACATCTGTTGTTGCACAACTTGCTTTTTTTTAAACAGAGTCTTGCTCTTGTCCCCCAGGCTGGAGTGCAATGGTGCATCTGGGCTCACTGCAACCTCTGCCTCCCAGGTTTAAGTGATTCTCCTTCCTCAGCTTCCCAAGTAGCTGAGATTACAGGCGCCTGCCACCACGCCTGACTAATTTTTGTATGTTTAGTAGAGACAGGGTTTCACCATGTTGGTCAGACTGGCCTCCATCTCCTGACCTCAGGTGATTCACCCCCTCAGCCTCCCAAATTGTTGAGATTACAGGCGTGAGCCACCACACCCAACCTGGTACAATGTTTTTAAGCCTATAAGGGTTCTACCATGTTTGTGTAGCCAAGGCCAGGAGTATGGCTGCTTCAGAATTCTGACTGGGACAAGTGTGGTGTAATCCTAGCACTTTGGGAGGCTGGGGTGGGAGGATCACTTGAGGCCAGGAGTTTGAGGCTGCAGTGAGCTATGAACATGTCGCTGCCCTCCAGCCTTGGCAATAGCCTGAGTGAGATTGTGTCTCAAAAAAACAAAAAACAAAAACCTAACCTTTGTTCTGAGATCCTGCTTCTTTCAGTGTTTCCATCACACCTCTTTTTCATTTTTTTTGTTTTTTTTTTGAGACGGGGTCTCACTTTGTCCCCAGACTGGAGTGCTGTGGTGCGACCACAGTTCACCGTAGCCTGGACCTCCCGGGTAAGTGATCCTCCTACCTCAGACCCACAGATAGCTGGGACCATGGGCAGGAGTCACCACACCTGACTAATTTTTGTATTTTGTGTAGAGATGAGGTTTTGCCATGTTACCCAGGCTGGTCTTCAACTCCTCAGCTCAAGCTCTGCCTGCTTTGGTTTCCTAAAGTGCTGGGATTACAGGCATGAGCCACCTCGGTCAGCCCCTTCCATCACACTTAATGGGGAATTAGAGGCTCACACTCCAGGCCTGGCCTGTCACCTGCACACAGCCCGCTGTTCCTACCATAGCATACAGAAAATTCTTCCCACCCCACCCAGTGAATTGCATTGGGAACTTCTTCAGGATTCTGATCCCACGTAGCAGTTCCTGCAGCTAAGGCCTGGTAGCCAATAGATGCTCCATAAATGGTGAATAGAAACATACGTGGCCGGGCACCGTGGCTCACGCCTGTAATCCCAGCACTTTGGGAGGCTGAGATGGGTGGATCACCTGAGGTCAAGAGTTAGAGATCAGCCTTGTTAACATGGCAAAACTCCATTCCTACTAAAAACACAAAAAATTAGCCTGGCGTGGTGGCAGGCGCCTGTTATCCCAGCTAATCGGGAGGCTGAGGCAAGAGAATCACTTGAACCTGGGAGGTGAAGGTTGCCATGAGCCAAGATCATGTCGCTGCACTCTAGCCTGGGCAACAAGAGTAAAACTCTGTCTCAAAAAAAAAAAAAAAAAGAGAGAGAGAGAGAGAGAAACATACATGAACAAAAGCTAGGCAAGGTGGCTCATACCTGTAATCCCAGAATTTTGGGAGCCCAAGGTGGGTGGACCACTTGAGGCCAGGAGTTGGAGACCAGCCTGGCCAACGTGGCAAAACCCTGTCTCTACGAAAAATACAAAAAAAAGAAAGAAAAAAAGAGAGGCCAGGCACAGTGGCTCATGCCTGTAATCCCAACACTTTGGGAGGCCAAGGTGGGTGGATCACCTGAGGTCAGGAGTTGGAGACCAGCCTGGCCTACATGGCAAAACCCTGTCTCTACTAAAAAAACAAAAAGAACTAGCTGGGCGGGACATAGTAGTGGGTGCCTGTAATCCCAACTACTCAGGAGGCTGAGGCAGAAGAATAGTTTGAACTCTGGAGGTGGAGGTTGTAGTGAGCTGAGATCTCACCACTGCAACTCCAGCCTTGGTGACAGAGCAAGACTGTCTCAAAAAAAAAAAAAAAAAAAAAGAGAGAGAGAGAGAAAAAAACATACACAAACAAGTGAATTGAGTGCTCACTACCTGCTCTTGGCATTTATATTATTCTTTTTTCTTTTCTTTTTTTTTTTTTTTAGACAGAGTCTCGCTCTTTCTCCCAGGATGAAGTGCAATGGCTTGATCTCACTGCAACCATTGCTTCCCGGGTTCAAGTGATTCTGCTGCCTCAGCCTCCCAAGTAGCTGGGATTACAGGCGCCCGCCACCACACCCTGCTAATTCTTGTATTTTTAGTAGAGACTGGGTTTTGCCACGTTGGCCAGGCTGGTCTCAGACTCCTGACATCAAGTGATCCGCCCGCCTCGGCCTCTGAAAGTGCTGGGATTACAGGCGTGAGCCACTGCATGTGACCTATCTATGCATATTTTTCTAATTACAAAATAATACATGATTACTATATAAAATAGTTATGATTATAGAAGTTACGAAACATGAGTTTCCCCCACAATCCTGCTTGGCAGTAACCACTAAAAGCAATTTGATATACAAATGTTATTCTAAATTCTTACAAAAGCTGTGCAATATAGGTTGTATTATCCCCATTTTCCAGTTGAGAAAAGAGACCCAGAGAGGTAAAGCGACTAGATTGGGGTCACAGAGCTGGTAAGTGATTGAATCAGGACTGGCAGGGGCAGCAGTCTGGCCCCAGAGACTATGTTGCTTTTTGTATTTTTTTGTAGAGACAGGGTTTCGTCATGTTGCAAAGGCTGGTCTCAAACTCCTGGGCTCAAGCCGTCCTCCCCCCTTGGCCTCCCAGAGTGCTGAAATTATAGGCGTGAGCCATCACCCCTGGCTGGACTTGCCATTTTTTGGTATTCCAGGGATTCTAAGATTCTGGGATTTGGTATCTAACCTAGGATCACATTTCTCTCTGTCTTCTCTGGCAGGGCCAGCTCCTGGCTATTGTATTCATCAGCAGAGGGACTTCATAGACTTGGACTGAACCAATATAGACCTGGACTAGGTCTGAGGAGCAGGGGAAGGGTGGAGTAGTGGGATGTACCCTAGACAAGCCTCAGGAGACCAGAGCCCTGGTTCTGACTCTGCCACCCACCTGCTGTGTGACAACCTTGAGCAAGTCACTTCACCTCAGGAGTTTCCACCTTGTTTGTAAAATGGAGATAATAAAATCTGTCCAGCCCGGCACAATGGCTCACACCTGTAATCCCAGCACTTTGGGAGGCCAAGCTGGGCAGATCACAAGGTCAGAAGATCGAGACCATCCTGGCCAACATGATGAAACCCCATCTCTACTAAAAGTACAAAAATTAGCTGAGTGTGGTGTCGCATGCCTTTAATCTCAGCTACTTGGGAGGCTGAGGCACAAGAGGCGCTTGAACCCAGGAGGCAAAGGTTGCAGTGAGCTGAGATGGCACCATTGAACTCCAGCCTGGTGACAGAGCAAACTCTGTCTCAAAAATAAATAAATAAATAATTAATTAATTAAAATAAAATCTGTCCTCACTGAGTCACAGGGTTATTGAGAAGGGATGGGCGTGAAACTGGAAATGTTGGCAACCTTCTGCTCTTAAAGCCTTTTGTTGTTATTTTGGGCTGGATGGAAAAGAAAAAAAGCCCCTCACGCAGGGAATTGCTAGAGCCAGGAGTTTGAGACCAGCCTGGAGAACATAGTGAGACCCTGTATCTACTCATATTTTTAAAAAAATTAGCCAGGCATGGAGGCACGTGCTTGCAATCCCAGCTACTTAGGAGCTGAGGTGGGAGGATAGCTTGAGCCCTGGAGGTCAAGGCTGCAGTGAGCTGTGCACACACCACTATACTCCAGCCTGGGTGACAGAAGACCTTGTCTAAAAAAAAAAAAAAAAAGCCCCTTCTGCTTTCCCTTCTCTTTGTACTTACCATTCTGTTGTATTGGAAATATCTTGTTACCAGTTTGGTGCCCTTGGAAAAGGAAAGGGAAGCAATCTATGTAAAGAAATAGATACTTAAAATGGTGACGAAGGAAAACAAACAAAAGAAATACATAGAAATGCCAAGTCCTGCATTTACATGAGGCTTGTTTCACAGCAAAATAATTAATCTTGCAACCCATAAACTTCTGGGATCAGACATTTGGGCTGAATTTTATTTGGTTATTATAATAGCATTTCTCACTATTTACCAAACTCTGTTTTCATTTCTTTTTTTTTTTTTTAAACAGTCCAGAGGCCTTTTATTTTTTTTAACACCTACTATGCCGTGAATTAATAAGGAATAGGTTCCTGCAGCTCAGGCTCCTTCCCACTGGTTCTCAAAAAGTGCGATTCTCTGGGTGGAACAGGCTGGTGCTTCAGTTGAACCCAGGTAACTTTCTCTTTGGCTTCTTTTTTTTTTTTTTTTGACACGAAGTTTTGCTCTTGTTGCCCGGGCTGGAGTGCAATAGCACGATCTCGGCTCACGACAACCTCTGCCTCCTGGGTTCAAGCCATTCTCCTGCCTCAGTCTCCTGAGCAGCTGGGAGTATAGGCTCCCACCATCATGCCCAGCTAATTTTTATATTTTTAGTAGAGATGGGGTTTCACCATGTTGGCCAGGCTGGTCTTTAAATCCTGAGTTCAAGTGATCTGCCTGCCTCGGCCTCCCAAAGTGCTGGGATTACAGGCATGAGCCACCATGCCCAGCCAGCAGTTATTCAATTCTAATGATGTAGTGTGGAAGCAGCCATAGACCATATAGAACGAATGAGGTGTGACTGTTTCAATAAAACTTTATCTACAAAATCAGAATGAGTGGATTTCCCCATAGGCCATAGTTTGCTGATCCTTGCTTTAGACTGTTGTAGTATGTCAAATTGGACACATCTTTAATATCTGAAAGGGACTGGGAAGTTATGGAATCTGACCTAGATGTCATTAAAGACTATTACACGGGGTAAAGGGAAAAAATGGAAGAAATATTTAATTACTGTGTTTGTTTCACCAGCAATAACAGTGAAATGGAATAAGTGCTGTGATAACTCATTCTAATTCAGGGCCGGGACGGAAAGATGAGGGGAGAGGAGAGTGATGCGGAGGCTGAGGGCTGAAGGGTGAATGGGAGCTGGTGGTGGGAACAGGAGAGTGTTCAGGTGAAGAAAACCAGTGGCAAGAACAGGATTACTATGTTGAAAGGGACTGAGAAAACATCAGTGTTGCTGGAGCCCACAGTGTGCAAGGTGGGTTCAGAGCAGCAGGAGCCAGGCGATAAGTCTCTTGTAAACCAAGTTAAGGAATTTTTACTTTGATTTTTATTCTGAGGGCAACGGAAAGCTATGAAAGGACCAGGCACAGTGGCCACGCCTCTAATCCCAGCACTTTGAGAGGCCAAGGTGGGCAGATCACTTGAGATCAGAAGTTCCAGGCCAGCCTGGCCAACATGGCGAAACTCCATCTCCTGTAGTCCCAGCTACTCAGGAGGCTGAGGCAAGGAGAATCACTTGGACCCTGGAGACGGAGGTTGCAGTGAGCTGAGATGTGCCACTGCACTCCAGCCTGGGAGACAGAATGAGACTCTGTCAAAGGAAAGGAAGGAAGGAAGGAAGGAAGGAAGGAAGGAAGGAAGGAAGGAAGGAAGGAAGGAAGGAAGGAAGGGAAAGAAAGAAAGAGAGGGAGGAGGGAGGGAGAGAAGGAAGGAAAGGAGAGAGAGAGAAAGAGAGAAAGAAAGCGAGAGAAAGAAAGAAAGTTGTTTTTGTGCCGACGGGAATAAAAAATAAAAATAAAAAAGAAAGAGAGAAAGAAAGCCATGAAAGGACATGGAGTTTTAAGAGCTGTGTTTCAAAAGAAGGGCTCTGGCTAGGCAGACGCATTCACCTATAAAATGGAAATAATATCTACCTCCTGGTGTTGCTGTGGCAATGAAATAAAATTGTGTTTATGAACCACTGAACACAATGCCTCATAGTAAATACACAGTAAAATTGTCATCAAAAGTAGTAGTAAGTGACCTATAAATCAGATTTTGATTAGACACCTAAGGGAGTAAATCAGAATTAAGAACTGTGGCT